>QLSR01000039.1:924961-946091 GCA_031780015.1 Citrullus colocynthis
TTGTGTTCCTTCAGGTTCACCAGAGGTTTGTGGTCTTTCGGGATCACCAGAGGTTTGTGTTCCTTCGGGATCACCAGAGGTTGAGTTCCTTCGGGGCTCCAGAGGTTAGTGGACATCCAAAACCAACTGTAGGGCGAGTATAACCAGTTCCCTATAAAAGTATGTTAGATGCGCATGTCTTATTGTTGTTGCACTTAAAGGACTTGAGTGCTTAGCTCGGCTCCGGTAGTGGGGTCACTTACTGAGTAATAAAATTACTCATTCTTTCATCTTATTTTTTTTCAGGTAAGGGAAAGAACGTGCTGACGAATGACAAGAGGATACCTTGATGACATCACGGGACCCGGTATAGCTTCCGCATAGCACTGCATGTTTTTTTTTTATATATGAGTTTTGTTCAGTTGTCAAATTTTGTTTTGAGGCTTGTCCTTTTGTTTTGTATTTGGATTCCTGTCCGTGAAATATTACTGATTTTATCAGGGGTACCCCGATCCAAAATTCTTTTTATGGTTATTCATTGTTTTCTTTGGTTAAATAAACAGAAATTTCCATGAGTAGCATTGTTTCTTTCTTACTACTCAGCATCGTGTCTTTTCTTGAAATTTGCATGCATTGTGTAATGGTCTGATTAGGATGTATTAGTCGGGTCGTTACAACAAGTGCTCATGCATTTACTATTACTTGTGGACCTAATTTGAACCCTTATTCATTTATTTCAAAGTATTATTTTTCTAGTACATTAATCATCAACTTGTAATGGTTCAATTCATCCTTCTGGTAACCATTTTGAATAAATGTGTATAAGTTATTGATATACCAATATTACACTTGAAATTGAATTTTGAAAATAGGTGTTGATATACTACTAATATAATTAAATAAATACATTTTAAAAGAAAGTACTAATATATAATAATACACTAATATTATACTTGTAATGAATTTTGAATTAGTGTTGATATATTACTAGTACATTATATTACTAATATACTTGAAATTAGTTTTTTTAATAATCAATATTGTTACACTTTTCATACACTTTATGTTATACTTTAAATCAATTTTGAATAAGTCCTGATAAACTACTAATACATTAATAATATACTTGAAATTTAATTTTTAATTTGTATTAATAAATTATTGATACATTAATTATTTACGATATACTTGAATTACATGTTGAATGAGTACCGATATACTGTTAATGCGTCAATGTTATACTTTTAATGGATTTGGAATGAATGTTGATATATATTACAAATACACTAATGATATACTTGAAATGAATTTTTACTTACTAGTGATAGACTGTTGATACACCAATGTTACATTTGAAATGAATTTTGAATGAGAGTGACCAATGTTACATTTGAAATGAATTTTGAATGAGAGTGATAATAGTATATACATTTATGTAATACATAATTTGAGTGAACGATGATATACTACACTATTATTGATACACTTCAAACTTTAAAGATTATGTATGAATATATATCAGAGTGTAATTTTTATTTATTTATTTATTTGAGTAATGGATCTCTATACTTATTTATAATGTATTTAATAAGGTTTTAAACCTTTTATATTAGAGAGATTGTAATGGGTAGTAAAAAACATAAGAGTATTTACAATTTAGCAATGATTTTCTAAAATTACAAATATAGCTAAAAGTTTAAACCTAATTTCCATTTTTTTATTATTTCGATTTTAGTTTTATTTGTGTATCAGTAGGTATATTTCATATGCTTTATATTTTGGTATATAAGTCAACCAATTTACTTTATATTTGGTATATCAATCATCCGATATACTTTATTTAAACAATATCGTTTATACAATTGATATGCCATAAATTTAATTGTGTTATGGTGAACATTGTTTGATTGATTATGTTAAAAAGTATATATATGATCCTTTTTGTATACTTTTGGCATAGAGTTTTTTTTTTTTTTTTCCTTTTTCATTTGATTAGTTCAATTTTGATGGTCTAATAGTTGTATTATGTTTTCAAAATTAATTTTGATGGTATATCTTAAATGCATTAATTTTGTCAAATAATATACTAAATATAAAGTATATGAGTTAATCTGTTCTATTTTTAAAATTTTAATATGATTTTAGTGGTATATAAATTATATTTAATTTAGTATATCAATTGTATAACAAATATTTCATATTTCTTTCTAAAAAGAAAAAGCAAATATTTCATATTTGTATATCAATTGATGATATACCTGATTTTAGGGGAAAAAATATATCAATGATATTTTTCATATACCAAATATGAATTATATTATTTGTAATGATACTTAAAATATAACGTTGGTATTTCAATTGTATATTAGTACTAATTCAAAATAAATTTCAAGTAGATCATTAGTGTATATCAATAGCATAACATAATTCGTTCAAAATGCAATACTAAGTATTTGGTGTAGTAGTAGTTTATCCACACTCATTCAAAATTTATTTAAATTGATTAAACATAAACGTATCAATAGTATTTCAATAGTCATTAAAAATGTATTTCATGTACATCATTAGTGTATCAATAGTATATCAACACTCATGATCTAAATCCATTTTACGTATATACAGTATTGGTATATTAGTAGTATATCAATACTCTTTCAAAATATAATTTTAATTATACCAATAATATATTAGCACTCATTCAAAATTTAATTTCAAGTATATATATTATTATTGAATCTGTAGTGTTTTAATGGGCACTCAATCGAAATTCACTTAAAGTATACATTAGTGTATCACTATTGTATCAATTTTTATTAAAAACTAATTTTAAGTAAATCATTAGTATATCAGTAATATATCAACATTTCTTCTAAATAAAATTTCAAATATATATATTATTAGTGCATAAATAACTTACGGGCACTCAATCAAAATTCAGCATACATTAGTATATCAATACTCATTAAAAACTAATTTCACATATATTGTATTAGTGGTATATCAACATTTCTTATAAATAAAAATTCAATTGCTATATTATTAGGATTATATTAACATTAACTCAAAATTCATTGCAACTACATAACGTTGATGTATCATTTAAAACATTCATACGTTTCAATACTCATTAAAAACTAATTTCACATATATTTTTATTAGTAATATATCGACATTTCTTATAAATAAAAATTCAATTGGTATATTATTAGGATTATATCAACATTAATTCAAAATTTATTTAAAGTGTATAACATTAATGTATCATTCGTATAGCAATACTTCTTAAAAATACATTTGTTTAAATAGATCAACACTTGTTCAAAATTCAATTTCAAGTGTAACATTGATGTATCAATAGTTTATCAACATTTATTCAAAATGGTTACCAACAAAATCAATTAAATCATCATAAATTGATTATAATGTACTAGAAACACAATATTTTATAACAAATGAATAAGGATTAAATTAAGTCCACGAATAATGGTAAATGCATAAGCATCATTTGACTAATAAATATAGTTTATGAATGATAATTATGATATATCAATTATATAACTTATATATTTTATATTTGGTATAACAATTGTATAATATATATATATTTTACAATTAGTATATTAGTCAACTATAAGTTATATATATGTTTAACCTCCATAACCATGGCTTCTTTAGCGTGTATTAAGAGCAATAAGTCACCAATTAGGTACAGAAACTTCACAAGTAATTGTTTAAATTAAATCAAGAAGAATGAAAGCACGATGTTCCACTCTTTATCGAAATCTAATCGCTTGAGCAATTTTCCCCAAAACTCGACTTTACGGTTGACCTACAAGCCCTGCCAACCGAGTCCCACGCGGTTGAAACCTCCCCTGCAAATCGGAGACCCGCGCACTTACAGTGCTGCAAAATCACTGCTGAAACAGTACGCATGAAAGCGCAGAATTCTCTCTCTCTAGATGTGTTGTGTTATCCGGCAGCCCTTGTATGTGCTTCACGATGGAAGCCCTAAAGTTGATGCGGATCAATTTAATTGAAAAATTACCCTTGGCCTGAAAATAGTTACTACTAATAACAAAATATAACATAGATAATAGATCGTGGTCTATCGTAGATAGATAATGAAATTTTACTATATTTGTAAATATTTTGGTTTTTCCGCTATATTTGAAAAGAGCCCTTAATATCTTGTCATTTTTAACATGTATAATGAGATGGAAGGTTCAAAGTGGGAAAATTTCCTATACCACGGGAATATGGAAATTTTTCATACTTCCTTTGTTCATTTTGTGCCACATGCATATGCTTTGAAAAATGGGGTGGGCTAATATTAATGAAATAAAATTTAAGTGTGAACAAAGGGAATGTGGTGCTTTTGTAGCACCACAATTTGCAAATATATTATTAGCAGATATAGTAGATAAAACACAATGCAAAAGGATTTGTAAATATAATAAAATTTATATTCAACTCTCAAAGTCTATTGTGGATAGGAGTCTATCAGCTAGAGAGTCTATCACTGATAGATTTTGCTATCGATAGTAATAGACTTGTATCACTAATTGATAAATATCAATGATAAACATCTATCATTGATAGTAAAATCTATCATTAATAGAAGCCTATCATTGGTAGTTTGGTATCGACAATCAAGTCTATCATTGATACATCATGGGTAGACTCTAATGGTGGTGTGAACTCTATGAGTGATTAGAGTCTATGAATGATTTGAAATCTATCAACGATAGCCAATGATAGATTTCACATAGCATATAGAAATCAATCACTTATATAGAAGGTTACTTATATACTTTAGTACGTACTTTTAAGTTTCAATCATAAATAGTTTTAGCTACAATTTAGTGTTCCTAGTTCTTATGATTACTTTTTTAAAAAAAAAAAAAATTGCATCAAATTGCTTTTAATATTTTTTTGAGTTATCAATGAAAAAGATGGAGAAAGAAAAATTAGACAAAAAAAGTGAGGAAATGGAGAAAGAAAAATAAAAATAATTGCTTGAGATCCATCCGTGATAGAAAAGATAGAATTATGTTAGTTGTGCATTGTGATTTAAATCTATCAATCATAATAATCTATCATTGATAGATTTAAGTTGTGAATTAAAAGTATGCTAGTGATAGACTTCTAACTATGAAAAAAAATGTATAGTGATAGAAGTCAACATGAGCATAGTTAAATGAGGATGGACATTGGAAGAGGAATTGCCCAAAATGCCTAGCTGAGAAGAAGAAAGCAAAATAAAAAAAGTAAATTTGATTTACTTGTTCTGGAAAAATGTTTAGTGGAGAAAGATAATTCTTCCAAGATAGTTGATCCAGGAGTCACTAACCATGTTTGTTTTTCTTTTCAAGAAATTGACTCTTGGAAGCAGTTAGAGACTGGAAAGATGATCATTAAGGTCAGAATTGAGAAGGTCGTCTCAGCTGTTGTTGTTGTTGGGAGTGTTAAATTATTTCTTAAGAGCTGTTATTTATTGTTAGACAAAAGTGAGGAGGAACATGATTTAAGTTTCTTGTTTTTTCAAGCATTTTCATATTGTTAATTTTATTCCTAATAAAGCAATTATTTCGAAGAATGGACTTTAGAAACCTATTTAGCTTTTGTAGAAAATAATTTGTATTTGCTAAAATTGTTAGCATCTAAAACACTAATGAATACTAAATTATTCAAAACAGCAACATCTAGGATAAAAAGACAAAAAGTTTCTCCAAATGATGATGATACCTATCTTTGGCATCTAAGATTAGGTCACATATATCACAGTAGAATTGAGAGATTGGTAAAAAGTGGTCTTGTAAATAAGTTAGAAATAAACGTTTTACCAATCTGGGAATCATGCCTTGAACACAAAATGACTAAAAGGTCTTTTATAGAAAATGTTATAAGGTCTAAAATCCTTATAGCTTATACATTCAAATCTCTATGGTCTGATAAATGTTAGAGCAAGAGGAAGATATGAGTATTTCATTTCTTCTATAGATGATTATTCAATATATGAGTATCTTTACCTAATGCAACATAAGTTTGAAGCTCTTGAAAAAGTCAAGGAGTATAAAAACTAATCTTGAGAATTTATTGGGTAAAACTATTAAAACATTTCGAGCAGATCGAGTGTACATGGATTTGAGATTCCATAACTATTTGATAGAAAATGGAATCACATCTCAACTCTTAGCTCCTAGTACACCTCAACAAAATCAAAACACAAAAACAAAACACTGTTAGACATGGTTTGATCAAAGATGAGCTACGTTCATTTACCAGATTCTTTTTTGTGATATGTGGTAGAGACTGTAGTACATATATTGAGTGCAGTTCCATCCAAAAGTGTCTCGGAGACACCTTTTGAATTATGGAGAGGTCATACAGTTAGTTTAAGACACTTCAAGATTTGAGGATGTCCAGCACATTGAAACACACTTACAAAGTGCATTCTTAGAATTAGAATTTTGTTAGTTTTAATGTTAATTTTTGTTCATTGATGCTTTATTGTGTTTAATTTAGCTAATTCAGAATTTGGACCGAAATGAGCTATTTTAAGATTAAAATGACGAAAATGAAGGAATTTAATCCTCAGCGGAAGCGAATGAATGCCTTATGCCAATAATTTTTCTTTCGAAAACTTAAAATTACAGAAAAGAAAACACATGGATAAATAATGAGAACTAACATGCTTTATAAGAATAATTGAGTATGAAAAAACTATACCTTTGAAGACCGTCTTCTTTGGTAGAATTTTTCTTCTTCTCATGAACACACGTACACCAAGGCTTCCTTTAATAGAAAAATACATAGCGCTTCTTGGGACACCACCAAGAAAGTCTTCCTTGCTATTCTCAAGAAATCAAAAGGAGTTGTGAATTCTCTTAGTTTTGGTGAGGGAAGAATAGGTTGAGAGAAAGAAGGAAGTGTAGGGAGAATCTTCCCAAAAAAAAAAAAAAAAAAAAAAAAAAATTAAAATTAAATGTTTAAAAAAAAAAAAAAAAAAAAAAAAAAATTAAAATTAAATGTTTAAAAAAAAAAAAAAAAAAAAAAAAAAATTAAAATTAAATGTTTAAAAAAAAAAAAAAAAAAAAAAAAAAATTAAAATTAAATGTTTAAAAAAAAAAAAAAAAAAAAAAAAAAATTAAAATTAAATGTTTAAAAAAAAAAAAAAAAAAAAAAAAAAATTAAAATTAAATGTTTAAAAAAAAAAAAAAAAAAAAAAAAAAATTAAAATTAAATGTTTAAAAAAAAAAAAAAAAAAAA
Organism: Citrullus colocynthis; assembly: GCA_031780015.1. Lineage (NCBI taxonomy): Eukaryota > Viridiplantae > Streptophyta > Magnoliopsida > Cucurbitales > Cucurbitaceae > Citrullus > Citrullus colocynthis. Next base: position 932,210 of record QLSR01000039.1, read on the forward strand.
AAAAAAATTAAAATTAAATGTTTAAAAAAAAAAAAAAAAAAAAAAAAAAATTAAAATTAAATGTTTAAAAAAAAAAAAAAAAAAAAAAAAAAATTAAAATTAAATGTTTAAAAAAAAAAAAAAAAAAAAAAAAAAATTAAAATTAAATGTTTAAAAAAAAAAAAAAAAAAAAAAAAAAATCCCTTTTGTGGTTCACACATACCAAAAACTCAACTCCCATCTCTTCTTAAATATGTTATGTCGCAGGAGAAGGAGGATAATTCCCCACTACATGTAGTGGGAGTTATATTAAACTTATTTTAATAATATTAATTTAATTATAATATTAAATCATATTTAATATATATAATTAAATAAAAAATTAATTAATTAACAAATAATTAACTAATAAATTAAATATCACATATTTAATTTAATTTGAATCATATTCAAATAATCTTCTTTCACATAACCTTTAGTTTTAATGTGAATCTCTTTCATATTAATTTTAACATATAATTTTATATGAATCTCATTCATATAATTAAGATTTAAATCTCACTTAATTATTAATCTCTCTCATAATATAATATAGATTTTGAATCTCATTAAAAAATAACTTTATATTATAATATATCTATATATATTATATTAATTGTATCATATACAATTAATTCTCTTATTAATTTGAATATTTCAAATTAATCCAAAATATCTGATTCTTATTCAAATTCTTAATGAGCTAGTAATGAGACCTTATGGATCTATAAATTAGAAGCTCGAATGATATGAGATTTATTAATTAAACTCTTTAATCAAATTAATCAATATTCATTAACTGTAGGTCACCCCACTAAAGACTCACAGCTGCACTCTTCGCACTATAGATACATTTCTGTGTCCACGGTTGTAACCATCAGTAGTAAGTTGACCCTTCACAAATTGCTTGTAACTATAGCTAGGTCAAATTACCATTTTATCCCTGTAGTTATATTTAACTCCTTAAGTATCACCAATCTCTCTAATGAACAAACAATTTATATTCCAACTATAAACTAACCCCTCTCAGGCCAGTGAGAAGGTGAGACCTCTTTCTTCAAAACCCGAAATCAACCCTTAAGGGTGCAATTTATCTACTTACCTATAGAGAGGAAGGAGTGAATTCCATCTTGTGAAAATATGTTCCCAGCTCCCTACTCAGACAAATCCCCAAAATGGTAGGCATATTGAGTTGCGACTTGGCCACTCTCACTGATACATATAAAAGAATTTTCCTCATAGACAGAAGTTTATAACCCAGTTAGGGTTAAGGTCGAGTCACCTATGGTTATCCTATGAAATGTTAATTTCTTATAGTAATAATGTTACAAAGAGAAATTAAACATTTCGCGGTTCAGTCGTGTATAAACTCTTTGCATAAGATACTCCCACTCACATGTCTCTACATGAATGATTAGGATCAAATTGTTTGTAACACTTTACAACTCTTGTAACAATTACAAAGTGGGTCGTATCGATAGTGTTACGAGGATAAGACACCCAACCTTATCCCTATACTACAGACCGTTTTGGTTATTTCTTAAAATGATCCAACCTTGTATGTCAACCACCCACATGTTTAAGTTTACATAAAATAACCACGAGTCTTAGTTTATTGGATTGCGTTAATACAAAAGACAAATAAAATAACTCCTCATTTTATTGAATAAATAAATTGTAATTACAATTTTACAAACTACAAGACCTCAAGAGATTTAGGACACCAGTCCCAATAGAAAATACCCTTATAATAGGTCAAGGTTTGACCTAAGGTAAGAAAAGGAGTCAAAGTTGATGAAAAACGGTGAATTAGGGTAAAAATAGGTGTGGAAACTGCGTGGACGGTGCTATCTCGCTTCTAAAAAACCTGTCGTTAGTAAATAGGTCATAACTTTTGATCCGAATGGCCGTTTTGCGTGAATAACCACTTGTTTTATTTTATTTTATTTATTTATTTATTTATTATTATTATTATTTTTTTTTTTTGTTCTTTATCTATCTACAACATTAGATTTAAGATTTTCTTTCATCTACTTTCTGTGTTCAAGTCAAAGGGTGACTGGGTTTATCTTTTAACCTTTATTTATTCTTTTATCAACTTTTAATTCTCATCATCAAATTTTGGGGAGATCACTCAGAGCTTTTCCACAGTGGTCAAGAGGCTAGATTGATTGGAGTTGATCATGAAGAAGACGTTGATGGGTGTCGGTGATAGATTGAGATCAACGACTAATTCTTTCTTCTTTTCTTTATTTTCTTCTATACTACTATTCATCATGTTTAAAGTTGATATTTTGGATATCATGAGTGGGTAAACTATTCTTAGTCATAGGGTTTGATTGATTTAAACATTGTTTGTGGATTTTTGCTTCATTAATTTAATTTATTAAATTTATTCAAATTGATGTATCAACAGTACTATATCATCATTCATTCAAAATATACAATACTAGGTATTACATTGCCATATTGGTAATTTATCACTCAAAATATAACATTGGTTCATCAATAATATATCAATAATAATTAGAAATTAAATTTCAAGTATGTCATTAGTTTATCGGTAATATATCAACAGCATTCATTCCAGATCCATTATTTCAAGTATAACATTGGAGTATCAATAATATATTAGTACTCATTCAACATGTAATTCGAGTATATCAATAGTGTATTAATAATACATGAGCACAAATTAAAAATGCAATTTCAAGTATATTATCAATTCATTAGTAGTTTATCAACACTAATTTAAAATTAATTTAAAGTATAGCGTTAGTGTTTCGATACTTTTAAAAACTGATTTCTAGTATTAGTATATCATGATTAGTGAAGGAATCAAATTCCCAACGGAAGCCAATGATCGTCTTGTGCCATTAAATTTGTTTTTTTCTTGGAAAACCAAAATTACAGAAAACATGCAATAAGGATAAACAACAAAATATTAGCATGCTTAGGAGAAGAATAAGATGTTTCCTACCTTTGAAGATCGTCTTCATTGTAGAAACTCTTCTCATTTTTTAATCACGAACCCGTGAGAATCTCCAATGAAAAATAGAGCAACTCTTCTTTTCTTTTGGATCACCACCACAATGGAAACCTTACTATTCTCTAGGTAGAATCAACAGATGAGTTGTGAGCTCTCTTTGAATTTTGGCAAGGGAATTATTTTGGGAAGAAGAGAGAATTGGAGAGGGAGAGAATTCCTAAGATTGAAAATTACACAGCTCTTCTGTAACCTGTAACTTCCTTTCCCTTTTCTTTTTACGTAAAATGTGAGAGAAAGAATCAGAATAACTTCCCACTGGGGAGTTATTCAATATAATACTATTATTAATAATAATATTAATTAATTTAATTATATTATATGTTGTTTAATAAATATAATTAAATAATTGTTAATTAATTAATTATTAATTATTAATTAATTAACAATTATTTAATTAATTGATTATCTCATATTTAATTTAAATTTGAATCATATTCAAATAACATTCCCTCGCATAACCTATAGCTTTAATATGAATTTCATTCAAAATAAACTTTGTATTATAATGTATCTGCATACATTATGCTAATTGTATCACATACAATTAATTCTCTTCTTAACTTGAACATTTCAGATTAAACCAAAATGTTTGATTCTTATACTAATCCTTTATGAGCTAGCAAGGGAACTTTATGGACCTATAGTTAGAAGCTCCAATGATATGAGATTAATCAATTAAACTCTTTAATTAGATTAATTAATTTTCATTAACTGTAGATCACTCCACTAAAGACTTACAGTTGCACTCTTCGCACTATAGATATGATTCTGTGTCCATGGAGTTTACTATTCAACAGTAAGTCGAACCTTCATAAATTACTCATAACTACAGCTGGGTCAAATTATCGTTTTACCCATGTAGTTATATCTAACTTCTTAAGTACCATTAATCCCTCTAATGAACAAATTGTCTATAGTTCAACTATAAACTAACCCCTCTCGGGCAAGTGAGAGGTTGAGGCCTCGTTGTTTAAAACTCGAAATTTGCCCTTAAGGGAGTAATTTATCTACTTACCTTAAACACGGGAAGGAGTGAATTGCATCTTATGAAGATATGTTTCAGCTCCCTAATTAGACAAATCCCCAAAATGGTTGGCATATTGAGTCGGCGATTTGGCCACTCTCACCCATACAAATCAAACGATTGCCCTCATAGACAGGAGTTCATAACTCATTCAGGATTCAGGTCAAGTTACCTATAGTCATCCTATGAAATGTTAGTTTCTACAATTAACAGTGTTATAAAGAGAAATTAAATATTTCGCAATCTGGTCTTATACAAACTCATTGTATAGAATACCCCACTCACATGTCTCCATATGAATGATTAGGATCAAATCGTTTGTAACACTTTACAACTCCTTGTAACAATTACAAAGTGGGTCGTATCTGTCGTGTTACCAGAATAAGGCACCCAACCTTATTCCTATACTACAAACCTTTTTTATTATTACTTAAACATGATCCATTTTTGTATGTCAACAACATACATGTTTAAGTTCAAGTCTGATTGATTGATTATAGAGTGTTTCTTTTATAGTCAATGTTTGGAATATCCCATTAATGGCATGTTTCCATATAGGTCTGTCTCTACCTCTACTGTCATGAGGAGAAATGAAGCTACCTTTGACAGACTTCTACTAAGCAATCTCTCTATCCCTCAGTGGTCTTCTAGAGTAAATATCCCAATCCATAGTCTCTTGATTCTAGGCTTCTTTAATTGATCCATCTAGTATTTGAGACAGTGTAAAGAGTCTTGGGAAACTCTCAACCAATTGGCTCTTTTCATGCCAAATCCCTTTCCAGAAAGAAATTTGTTCACCATTGTTGATCTTCCAGGTTAAGTTGGTTTTAAACCAATCTAGGCCTCTAACTATGGATATCCATGGAGATTTTATACTATAGAATCTGCTCGTTGTGGGGATTTCATGTCATCTTCCTAGGACTTGAACTAGGTCGTCACTATATGCATGCATATGTCTTAAACGACTCTTTTTCATAATTTTACTAAAAATCAAGGAAACATCATTAAGGTAAATAAATTTGCCATCATTTAAGTCAAAAACCATTAATTGTGGTACCCCTTAAAATATTAATTTATTAAAATAGGAAATTTGGTATAAAGAAATAAATAAAGGAAAACATAATTTTGCTTCGATAACAAAGCCCAAATATTAAAACAAAAGGAAAACATGAGAGGAAGCATTAGTCTAGTCCCAATGGCACTGTTAAGGTTTTCTCTCATCATTCGCCAAGGTGTCATTTCCTTTACAAAAAATATAAAAATCATGAAAAGAATGAGTACAAAATACTCAGTAAGTAACCCTACTACTGAGGTCAAGCTAGACACTTATATCCAATAAGTGCATCATACTAGTGGGACATTGAAAAGCGCTTGAAAAGTGTTTTTTATTCTCTTAAATTAAGAAAGTTTATATTAGATTTCACTTGTTTGCTAGTGGTTTTCAGGTCAAAATAAAGACAAGAAGAACTGAAAGCCAAAACATCAAAACCGAGCCAAAATCCAGCAAAAAAGAGAAGAAAAGCACAAAATTGCCAAAAACAAGGCAGTACCGCGATGCTTTTTCCCGAGAGAGCAGCCTCTGCCTTCAGCGTAGCAGTACTGTCACGGCGCTGCGGCACGACGCCGAAGTTATGCTTTTATGACGCACAGTGCTGCGGCGCCATCCAACAGCGTGACAGCGCCATCCTTTGATGATGGACAGTGCAGCAACGCTATTGACCAGCGTCGCAGTGCCAGTTTTCCATATTTGAAAAATCTACATTTTCTTTAAAGAATTTTGGGTGGCCAACTCTATAAATTGGAGAGTTTCCAGTAACCCTAATCATCAAGAAATCAGAGAAAAACAAATCAAAAGAGTTTCAAATGGTGAGTTGGCTGCAAGGAAAAGAGAAGAGTTCAAGAGAGAGTTTAGTGTCATTTGAGTTCCCAACGTGAAGACCAAAGGACATCTTGGCGGTTCTTCCTCAATTAAGGGCTTCTTCCTAGTAGAGTTTTTCTTTCTTTACACTCTTTCTATGCTTAATTTGTTTGTGAACATGTTGCTTAAAGCTATGAGTGGCTAAACTCTTTAGTTTTAGGGTATTGGTGAATTGTTTATGAAGTTATGTTGATATTGTAGACTATTCATGGTTTTGCTGTAATGATTATGCTTTTCATTGTTATTGCTTAATTCTTGTTGATTGGCAATCCTTGAATGTTAGGTTAGATGTATGGTCGAGAGATTGTATGTCTAACTAGATCTATAACAATGAATTGTTGTTAATATATCATGAAAATAGTTAGGTTAACAATGAAAGTTGCTAAAAACTACTCTTAATGCCATGTAATTTATATTGGTTTCAAGAAATTAGTAATCAATTGAGTTACATGAGAAAAGATAGTCACCTTGTCTAATTCCTCTGTTTGGCTTTTGTTTTCCATTTATGAGTATGGAGTACTGCACACTAAAGATACATGCCATGATCCATTTCCTCTATTGCGCGGGGAAACCTTTTTTGTATAGCATGAAGTCTATGAACTTCTAATTGATTTTGTCAAAATCTTTTTCAATGTCGAGCTTTATAACCGCACCTTTCTTCTTTTTTATTCTCCAGAAATCGATGGCCTCATTTGCCATAAGGATAGCATCAGTAATCTGTCTGTTTTTTTTAGAAAGGCTAGTTGGTTATCTGATATGGATGATGGAAGCGCTTGTTTGAGCCTCTTTGCAAGAGTCTTGGCGATGATCTTGTAGAGGGATGTTGTGAGACTGATCGGTTTGTAATCAGTATCTTTAATACATTTCTCCTTCTTGGCAATCAATGCAACAGAGGTGTCATTAACATTGTTGTCCACGATACTATTTTGAAAAAAGTCTTGGAACACTTTCAATATATCTAGCTTGAATGTGTTCCATGACCTTTTAAATAATTCCATAATGAAACCATCTGGTATGGGAGCTTTTTTTATTGCCAATAGAAAGTAAGGCAGCGTGTATCTCTTGCTCTTAAAGGGGTTGTAGAGATGGAATTGTTAAATTGTATAGGGCTGGGAGCCCAGCTAAGTTGCGAATTCTCAAGGATAAGGGGAAAGTGATCCGAAGTGATTCTAGCTAATGTTCTGGAGAAGTGAGAGGTAAATATGTGTTCCCACTGATGAGTGTAAAGGAATTGATCCAATCATGATAAGACAGCTTGAACTCTGGGGTTTGAGCAAATGAATTTGCCATTTGTTAGGGGAGACTCAATAAAATCAAGCTAGTTGATGATTGAGTTGAACTTCTTCATGTTGTGTTTTGCTGGATTGCTAGCTAAGGTTTCACTTTCCCACCTGATGACATTGAAGTCTCCTCCCAATAACCAATTGGGGGAGCAAGTGTTATTAAGGTTGGAGATCTCCGTGAAGAATTTGTTCCTATCTTTTCTTTTGGCAAGCCCATAAACAGCCGTCATCAACCTGCTGAAACCATCAGACATAATAACATTTGTTGAAATCGAATATTCTTTCTCAATGTAATTTGTCATAAAATGTCGAAGATCATCCCACATAAGGATGATATCACCAGATCTACCGTTAGCTTTTAAGAATAGCCAATTTATACTAATTAAGTTCCAAATTGATTTGATGGTTTTTTAGAGACATTTTGAAGTTTAATTTCGATAAGAATAATAAAGTCAGGGCAATAACTGGAAATAACATTTTTTATTAAGACATTTTTGGAGGGAGAACCTAACCCACGTACATTCCAAGTTAAAATCTTCATGTAGGACCAAAAGACCCCAAGTGCAAGTTGTTTAAGTTTTCCTATTTTGCTGCTTCTTTCTCATTGATTTCAATTTCTCTGGGTTCATGTTTGTTAGTTGGAGTCAATCTAAGATTGTGATTTCTAAGCCAAATAATAAGTTCTTTTTTAAAAGCTTCTTTTACAAAATTTACGCCCCATTTTTAGCATATTGTTGTATTTGTCATAATTTATGTTAACAAGACTATCTTTTAATGTGTCTGATTGGGTAGGAGATGACAATATGTTTAAGATAGTATGATTGTTTGGGCTTGAGACCAAAGTATCCAAGATCGGAGAGAGAGGGCCCAAGCCCACGGTTAGTATTATCTCTTGTTCATTAGATCCATTCGTGATCATTCATTCTGTTTGGGCTATAGTATTTGTCATCTCCCGATTTGGGCTTTTGACCCTGTAAACCATCTTCACTTCTTTCTTCTTTGGTTGGGCCGCCTTGATGTCAACTGGGCTTTTAATTTTGTTTTGGGGATTGAGAAATAAGATTTTCCTCTTTATGATTTAGTAGATCCCATCATTACCATTAATTTTCTGTTTCCCCTTTTCTTTAGCTGCCAGAGCTTTCCTCTTTCCCATAAATTTCATCTCAGCCATCTTATCATTGCTTTCGGAGCTGGGTTTTGCACTGATCGGAGTTGGTTTCCTCGCCTGGGTTTTGCACTGGTCGGAGCTGGGTTGCTATATCTTCAAAGGAGGAACTACAATATTTTCGATGAAGCAGTAGCTTTCCTTTTTTGAGTTGAATTCATCATATTCCATAGCTGCCTCTCTAGAGAACATACCATGAATTTTGGGGTTTCTTTCTATCAGCCACCTCCTTTCCGAGATTATGACTATTTGAACTAGGAATCGATTCCCCTTTTTGTCGCTAATACTGATTGTTGTTGGGATGAACCCTGTGTACTTGTTTCTAATCTTGATTTTACCTTCTGTAATGTCGAACTTTTCCCAAGTTTCCTTTGAGACTTCCATTAGACCTTAACAGGCATTTCCAATTTGTTTGAGAGTGTTCATGTTCCAAGCATGTAGTGGAATACCTCAAAATTTTGTCCATTCACTATAGCTTGGAATCAGTTTTAGAGTTGCATGTATGGACGCCATCCAGTGTTCGAATTTGACGTAGAAGTGGCCAACGATAACCCACCCCTTGTTTCTGCAAAGTATCTTGATTTGTATTTCAACACCAATTTTGTTTGAGCCCTTAGCCTAGCAAAATCCTACTCAGCTTTAATTTTTAGGATATCGTTGTTGTAGATGGTATCATAGATGTTCTTCCTTGGGCTTGTGGCAAGGGAGCTATGTGGTGAAAGGACTTTCGCATACGTGCATTTTGGGTTGCCTTCATCTAAGGTTGACGTACAGGAGTCTATGTTGCTTCTTTTGCTGGATGATCCTTAGTAAAAAGTTTTCATTGATAATGTTTTTGTCTTGAATGTGATCATAGATAGGAATGATACCCATCCACTTTCATCTGTGCTTTCAGGTACAAGGATGTAGCATTTTCTTCCTCTATCATCATACGGAAAATTTATGCAATGTTTCCTTTTTGATTGTGAGTTTTTCGAACCAAAGGCAGAAATCAGTGAACCTCTTTTCCAGGAAAAAATGGTTCATTCTAGGTGTTGCAATCAAAGTTTTGAATGTGGTCCTTAGCCAGACCTGGGAGTTCGTGGAAATGGATATGGAAAAGGACTTGTATGGACCCATCAAAGTCAAGAGAATCTCTGAGCCTCTAGATCGCTTGTCCATGAGCGTGGAAGTTGACTATGAATGCCCATAATGGACAATGGTTGTGAGGAAGAAAGGTGATGAAGGTGGAAAGGAGAAAGGGTGTTTAAAGAGCTGAAGCGAGTTAATATGCGTTGTTCGAGTAAGTGAGAAGGGAGTTAATTCTGATTGGCGAGGAGAGGGGCGAAAGAGAGAGCACAAGGGTATTATAGCAGACTCTCATTGTGCTCCTGTGTCTATATCAACATTCAATCTAAATAAAATTAAATTTGAGGTGTAATGTTGGTGTATTATTAGTAGTATATAAGCATTAATTTAAAATACATTTCTAATATAAAATTAGTATATTATTAATATATCAATATTTCTTAAAAATGTATTTAATCAAAATTTAATTTCAAGTGTAACATTATAGTGTATCAATAACTTATAAACATGAGTGTTTACCAATAGGATGAATTGAATTATTATAATTTGATAATATACTAGAAAAAAATAATTCTCTAAAACAAATGAATAAGAATTCAAATTCAAGAATATACATACATACACATACATTCACCAACATCTTAACTTTTTGAACAAGTTTGAGTACTAAACCAAAATAGGATTTCAACCCTAGCTAAAATGATTCATAAATGTTAGACCTTAAAAGAAATTGAACAACACTTAAAATTTAATATTAAATTATAATATTATGCAATAGTGCAATAATATCTATTCCAAATTGACCATGTGAGAGATTAAGATGAGGATACATTAGAGAAAACACAAAACGGGGTATTTTAATTATTACATGATGAATCAAGAAGAAACTTTTCCAAGAGTTGAAGAAAAGAAAGAGTTGTTCTAGTTGCCATTTCCTCCATGTGAGTTTGCTGTTCATCTTCATCATCTCTTAATTCAGTATCATAAACAACTTTGAAATCCACAAGGGTTTCCCTTTCATTCATGGAAGAAAGTTTGAATGTTGTCTTGAAAGAACAAAACCCTTTGTTTAATATATTCCCTTCCATCACTTCTATCCCAAATTCATGCTTTGTTTCATCAAGTGCCACAATCCTTTCTTTCTGACTTTTCATCTTCTCTTCATCTAAGAAATCATATTCTCTCCTTCAAACTTTTGATTGACCAAAAAGCTAAGACAAATTTAATAGTATACCATCTAATAGAGTTTGTTTTTCTTTTTGAATTATATATCTTCCTATCCTATTATAAAACCCTTTTTAATTATATCATACCATTAGATAATTTATTTGAGTACAAATTGAAACTATTAAATTTTGTGGGAAATTCGTTTAAAAGACAAATCTGGTGAAAATATTTACAAATAATAGCAAAATGTCACAAACCGTAATAAACTAGTATTTGTGCCTATCATGACACAAACAGACAGTAAAATTGTGGTATATTTGTTAATATTTTGGTTCATTTTATTATATTTAAAGAAAACCCTAAATTTGTACTAATAATTAATCAAATTTGAGAATTTTTGGATTTGGGGATGATTTACAATCAAAATCGAATTTAGTTAGGAATGGGAAATATTAATTAGGTGAAAGTAGTCAAGAAATTAGGTTAAAAAAGAAACATGAAGTCACTCACCATGAACAAGATGGAAGAGCAAGACAGAGCCAAGGCCACCATTTCCATGAATGAGCTCAACTTTTTCAACAGTGTTGGGCATGATTTTTGGAACGATAAATCTCAAGTCTTTAACCAAAGCTTTCCAAAGGGTTTCAATTCCAACCCCAACTTTTGCTTGAGCTTTAACCTCCTTAGCCATGGTTTCTTTAGCGTTTATTTTGGGTGTAAAAATTTCAAAGAGGTAAGTTTAATATTTCGTGTTACATATAAAGGATAAATATGTTAGGGTAAGAGATTCAACACTTGTAGGCACAATTGACAAATGGCTTTCATGCATTTTTGTTGTTATTTTGCTTCCTTTTCTTCGTTGGAGGCTTTGGAAAATGATGAGACTTGAAGGTCATGCCATATTTGCTATTTGACCATGCACGAAATGTGATGGAAGGTTAAAAATGAGAAACAGATATGATACTTATTGTGGTTTTTGTCAAATAAGGTGAGATATACTAATGATATTAATGTGAAATCCACTGATTTCTATGAAGAAGAATTTATAGTGTGAATATACGGAGTATCATACTCCGTAGAACTAGAATTTAACAATAAGAGTCTTCTTTATTAATTGATTGGTTAATGCCAACTCATATGCCCATGTGGATTATTTATTGTAGTGGTGTATTGATCCAAGGAATGTGTATTTGAAACCCTCCCATGGTAAGAGTTCTAACAGACAAATTAGCTAAGTTTAATTGGTTTTTGGTCAATTATCGTGGGAAAATTAATTAAAGGGTTTTTGTTTCTTTTGTGCTTGTTTCTCTACAACATTGTCATTGACAAGTATCACTCTAGTTACCCTAATTTTACAAAATGTTGAAGGATGTACATTTATTTTTTTATGAAGATTATTGGTAACTTGTAGAAATACAAGTTATTATAGTCACTATTTGAATTAGTTAGAATAACTTTAGAGCTAAACGCATGATTTTAGTAGTTGAATGATGTAAAATGTATCACCATGCGTTGGCACTATCTACAAAAGAAAATACCTGAAAAATTATGAGCTTTTCTGTTCTTAACGCAGGATTAAGAAGAAAAGAAGCACAAATAACCTAAGTACTAGAGACGAAGCTGCTGTGAGAACAAATGGAAACCCATGCGTCGAGATTATGCGTTGAGACCATGCGTTGAGAAAAAGTAAATACGAACGCCTGGACAAAAGCTGTCATGTCATTATGCAAAAAGATAACACGTTATCAGATCATGGCAAAACCAATGGGCCAACAATGTGAAAAGACTATGCAGCAGGGCAGGGAATTTAATGTAAAGGTGTCAGGTCATCATGAGTTTCAACTTTTTAACGCCTATAAATAGCCCAAAGCTTCTCCAATCGAGAGGAGGAAAAAGAAAATGAGAGAGAAACAAGTTCAACAGGTGAAAGCCCTGCACAAATCCTCCTCCACCATAACCAGCCTCCATTTCGAGCTCTTCTGAGAGAAGGATTCTGAGAACTTTCAGATCGTCTCCCAGTGAGTGAGAACCTTCACCCTATGAACTTTATGTATCAGATAGCAACCATCTCATGCCTCCATAAAGCAAGACGTTGCCAGTGGCGGCTTGACGTCTTGCATTTCTGTTTTATCTCCATTTCTCTCCTTTTTACTTATGTTTTGTTAATGACATTCGAGAGAATGATTTATTTTCTTAATATGAGTTTGATTGACGATTATCTTCCATCTATTTCCATATTAAATATCTTACACCATGTTGTTTGAATGCTAAATGAGTTAGATGTTAGAGTTAGTTTTTCTTAAGCAATATGAAGTATGTTACATCCTGATTAATGCATATCATTAGCTTGCATAGCTTTGTCTGACAAATAAATGTAGTAAGCACGACTATCTAGCTTGAAAGAATAGATAGTTAATCTTTAGCATTTATCAAGACTAGATGAGGTGCAAAGATGTAGTTCATCTTTTTCTAATGCAAACTTACCATGTGTCTTAGAGATAAGATTAATATGGCGTCGAAACATCGAGCGATGGATTCACAAACTCAGTTTGTAGGTATGTACTTATACTTAGATAGGCTTAAATAATAACTAGCTCCTGCATTAACTCTACTTTTATCGCATGGTTCCATTCATTCTCAATGCATGCTATCTGACACTGAACGACATTTGACTAACCATCGCCGTGTCCACCTCATTGTTAGTTGTAGGAAATTTTATTCATTCTTTATGTATATTTTTAGATACGTACGACCAACTCATGCACATATTACATGTATAGTTCACCGCATAGCCATGCATCTATTCTCAACGCCTAGTTATTACAAATCCCTGCGTTTGACCCTGGACTCACCAGGAAACCTATAAGAACTTATACTTGGGCTTTTATAGGAAAACTTGCTTAATCATGATCATACTTGAGTAATTCTCGACGCATCTTTGTACGGAAATTATCATATCTATTTTTGTGCAACAAGCTAAGAAACTCAATCTAAATCGAAAATAGAAATCCAACAACAATTGTTGGGTTCTAATTCAATTGAATTTTGATATGTTTAGGTGCTAGTGTGTTGAACTAAAGCATGATTATTCTTGGGTGCTAATATATGCCACAAATAGTGTGTTAGTGCATGAACTAAAAAATATGATGTGTTCTTATTAAAAAAAAAAAAAAAAAAAAAAAAAAAAAAA
>QLSR01000039.1:946158-1049228 GCA_031780015.1 Citrullus colocynthis
ATAAAAAAAAAAAAAAAAAAAGAAAAAAAAAACATAAAAAAATATGATGTGTTTAGGTGCTAAGTAGACTAAGTGGGGGATGTTTAGACTTACAACATCTTCTTTAACTTTATTGTTTACACTTAGTATGGTTTTCTTAACCCGTTAATTTACTTGGTTGTTTGCGATTGATAAGACAAACATCTTACAATCAATTGGAATTAAACGCGATCAAAGTCGAGTATTATGACTTTATTAGATATTACATATGATGTGTATGTTATAACGATGTATAAGTATATTCAATTTTATCAGGTTTACGGTATCGTACTCTATAGAACTAGAATTTAACAAGAAGAATTTATTGTGTTTTGTTTATGGATAAATTGTGATTATATGATTCTAATTTGATAGAAAGTTTATGTTTATGTTACTTGTTCAATGAGATGGCATGATGTTGATAACTTAGTCATGTGTGATTTAAAATTTGAAGTTTTGTAGTTGGTAGCTTGTAGAAGTTGTGTAGTTGTTGGTGTGCAGGAGTTGTGTAGTTGTGCAGTTGTTAGTTGTGTAAAGTTTATCTATATGTTACTTGTTTCATATGATGGTCTCATGTGGATAACTTAGCCATGTGGGACTGAATATTTGGAGTTTTTTAGTTGTGTAGTTGTTCATTTTCAAGAGTTGTGTAGTTGATGGTTTGTAAGAGTTGTATAGTTATTGGTTTAATTTGCAAGAGTTGTGTAGTTCTTAAGTTGCAAGTGTGCTAGCTAATTATAATTGTTTTAGTACATTTGTTACTTGTATTGTAAAGTCAAGTTGGCTACTTCAAGTTACAATTGGTTGTGATAATGCAAATTTCATGTTTAAAGCTTGTTTGGAGTCGATTACAAGTTGCATATGAATGATCACAATGACCTAGACTTTTTTTTTTTTTCAAATTGGTATAGTTGATGGGTAAAAACCGTCAACGAAGGTCGATAGTTGTCACTTAAAAATTGTCAATAAAAACATAAAATAATATAATTTCCTTGACATGCCAAAAATATCAATAAAAATGTTTACTTGATGGACAAAAAATGTCAATATTATCTTACTTTGATGTTAAAAAAAGTATCAATAAAATTATTTTCATTGATGGTTTTTCTATATATTTGATGGGCGAAAAACGTCAACATAATCTCTGTTTATGGCAAAAAATGTCAACATATGGTTTTTGTTGACCTTTTTTTTGCCGTCAACCAAACTATTTTTATTGACATTCAAGCTTTCTTGATATGGCCTTACTTGACACTTTTTGGCCATCAACATAGGTCTTTTTTGACATTTTTCGCCATCAAAAAATGCCAAATTTGTAGTAGTGCCACTTGTTTTCTAAAAGTGAGGAGACCTAGAGTTTGTAATATTTTTGGTTATATGATTGATCAGGGAATAAATAAAAAGAAAGGGCAAATGTAAATATAGTAATCAGATCCAAAGTATTAGCAAATATAATACAATGCAACAAAAAATTGCAAATATAGCAAAATTTACATCCAACTTATTGAGTCTATCAGTGGTAGGAGACTATCAGTAGTAGAGTCTATCACTGATAAATTTTTCTATCAGTAGTAATAAAATTTTATCACTGATAGATTCATATGAATGATAGACTTCTATCACTAATAACCAAATCTATCACCAATAGAAGCATATCATTGATAGACTTTATCAGTGATATGGTGTATTACTGATAAACTCTATTAGTGATATAAGGTATCATTAATAAACGCTATCAATGATTAGATTCTATGGCTTATAGGTTAATATTATTTCAAATTTATTCAATGATAGCCAATGATAGATTAGCATTGTAGAAATTTATCACTTATATAGAAGGTTACTTATAGAGACTTTTATTATGTACTTTTAAACTTCAATCATAGATAATTTATGTTAGAGATTTTGATTAGCGACACTTGTTTAAGAGCATTAGATGTTTCCAAAATGTATCTGCATGTGTTTTTCTTGGCTGCTTCTTGTTTCTGGAAATGCGTACTTTGTAATATATTTTCTATATTTGGAAAATTTTGTCTGAAGTATTCTTACAGATCTTTTACCTTCTCTATACCCTATTAATTTTGGAAGCTAGGGTTGCCTGTCTATGTGTTCTTTGTGCTTATTTAAAGGCTCTTAGACTTTCCTTTCGCCTGCGTATTCTGTCCGAAGTATTTGAAGATTGTATTGCTGTAAATTTGGAGACTCACTCCAAGCCATTTGATTTTCTTCATTAGTAGACTTCTAAAGAAGACTTCTCAGGCTTAGGGGGAGCCTAAGTGAAACGAGTGAAGTGATGTCACACCCCCTCCCAGAATATCCTTTTAAACCAGAGAATAGGCGTGAAGACAATAAATAACACTCTTTTCTGACATTTACTGCCCAACCTTTACACACTTGTTCAGTCCCAAACTCAATAAACAAACCCCCTTATATTCAACATACAACTTAAAGTTTATACAAATATTTAAGCATAGAAAAATCATCAGAATTCTAACTCTAACTACAATAAAGGAATGCTATTATGTGGCAGACCTCGACTTTACTGGCAACAGAAAATCCTCTTCTACCTGAGAAGAAAAACATAAATGAAAAGAATGAGCTAAATAGCCAAGTGAGTGGTTAAACATATCATAAGGTAACACACGACCTTTAACAGTCCAACAACATAGTAACAAATATCCAGAATTTAAATTAATCACAAACGAGATTATCTACTCAAATCTCAATCATAAAGCCAATCTCGGTACCATACTCAACTCCACTAGCACCTTTAGGTCAGCAACTCTATCCTTTCTCTATGTGCACATAGACTTACCTCTGAGGAATTAGATGTTAGACTTGTCGGTCGTCTGACCATCCCACAAAAGATACTTCCCACATGATCATGAACTAGGTTTCTGATAACCCCCTGACCATCCCGTGAGGTTCTACCTCCAACACAAGATCAAAAACTAGATCCTTGAATCCTTTGACCATCCTATGTGGCCTTACCTTCCCTTACTATGCATCATCATATCACATATATAAATTGTAAGGAAATAACATTACTACTTAGGAATGTAACCACTCACAGATAATGAAGTCTTGGCTTCTCAAAGCTTCTTTTCCTGCTACGGAACCTTTCTCCTCTAAAACCTAGCTTGCCTTTAGAACTCAGAAAACAGCAATGAGCAGCACTTTGGAGGTCCATAAAACTTCTTCAGATGCCTGGAACTAGGGTTGGATGCCCAGACTGTCAACTGGACGCCTGGGACAGCCTTTTGGATGCTTAGCTTGACCTGTTGGACAATACCAACAACATTAACAGTAATAACAACCCTAAAAACATCTTTCCAGACAAGAGATTCCTTCTAATACCAGTAGTCTGTCCATCGGTCTTTTTGGACACCATGAGCATTAAATGGACAAATTTTTCAGTAGTGCCTTGATTGTTCAAATCTGTAACAAACATCCTTTCTACCTTCCCTATCTTCTCTGTGATATCTGCCACAATTAGAGTAGGGAAGGTTCAATCTTTTTGACCCCAAACTTTCCGGAGCATTCTTGACTTGCTGTTGTACAAAGTCAATAAATACATGACACCCTTCCCTAGTATGACCCTCTCTTCCACAATTAGAACACCTAGATTTCTTGTTTTCTTTGTTTTACATTGCTTTATTGCAATAAATCTAAAGGTTAAACGAGAGAAAGAAATATCTATAACAATCATTTTATTAAACATAAAAATATCACGGTTTCTATAACATGGTAACTACAAACATATTAAGATTTCCTCAAGTTCCTAAGGTTCTGCTCAACCTCTACTCCTATTTTCTCGTCCGAACTGAGGACATCTCCTTTTGTAATGTCCTACTTCTTCGCAATTATAACAAACATATGCGTCTCCAAAACAACGTCATGTATGATACTACTTGCAACTTGAGCACCAAGGTCTTTTGTTAACACTTGCCATCGAATCTCTTGGTTGTTTCGCTAGTCCCCCTTTTTACTTTTCGGAACTTGATTTGGTTATCTTTCCTCCTAAGACTCCAGGAACAAATTCCCTACTTTTTTTTTTTTTTTTTTTTCTTTTTTTTTTCTTTTGATTTTTTTCTCTTTTTTTTTTTTTTTTTTTTCTTTTTTTTTTCTTTTGATTTTTTTCTCTTTTTTTTTTTTTTTTTTTTCTTTTTTTTTTCTTTTGATTTTTTTCTCTTTTTTTTTTTTTTTTTTTTCTTTTTTTTTTCTTTTGATTTTTTTCTCTTTTTTTTTTTTTTTTTTTTCTTTTTTTTTTCTTTTGATTTTTTTCTCTTTTTTTTTTTTTTTTTTTTCTTTTTTTTTTCTTTTGATTTTTTTCTCTTTTTTTTTTTTTTTTTTTTCTTTTTTTTTTCTTTTGATTTTTTTCTCTTTTTTTTTTTTTTTTTTTTCTTTTTTTTTTCTTTTGATTTTTTTCTCTTTTTTTTTTTTTTTTTTTTCTTTTTTTTTTCTTTTGATTTTTTTCTCTTTTTTTTTTTTTTTTTTTTCTTTTTTTTTTCTTTTGATTTTTTTCTCTTTTTTTTTTTTTTTTTTTTCTTTTTTTTTTCTTTTGATTTTTTTCTCTTTTTTTTTTTTTTTTTTTTCTTTTTTTTTTCTTTTGATTTTTTTCTCTTTTTTTTTTTTTTTTTTTTTGCAATTCTACCAATACTTACTTGTATCCCAACTCCTTCTTTTGCAGCTTCCTCTGCCAAGCTCTTTTCCACCCTCATTGTAGCATCAATGAGTTTTGAGAATTCCCTCCATTCCGAGCCAGCAGTTACTTGTGTTCAAAGCTCTTAGGGACATACTTACAGAGTTTCGTAAATTTCTTCTCATATTCAACTATCGACAAGGTCTCTTGTACGAGCCTTAGAAACTCGTTTTGTTTTGCATCCCAGAATGATCGAGGAAAATACTTTTCATGGAAATCATCTTTAAAATATTCCCAGGTGGGTTCATATTCTTCTTTCCATTTGTTTTCTACTAGTCACCACCAATCTTCTACCCCTTTTTGGAGTAAGAAGATGGCCATTGGTACTTTCCTATTTTGAGGGCATCTCATTACCTTAAAACATTTCTCAATTAAATTTATCCATGCTTCTGCATCAGTTGGATTTGTGGTTCCCTCAAATGTACCAGCACCTAAGGCTTTTAGCCTCTCTATTCCATATTTTCTCTCTGAATCTGCTAGTGTTTCCCTTATACACTTATCTACATGCTGAGCAAATTTATGTAAAAACTGTTATTCTATTCCACCCCTTACCTATGGGTGACTTGATTCTTCGTCCTTTTCCTCTATGGATTCTGAGGTAGCATCATCAGTTTCGGCCTTTAGTTGCCCGCGAGGTTTGCCTCTTCTATGTATTTCCTACATAATATAGTAAATTTTCAGAAACTAACAACGCTGACTTCCTAAGTTTTTTCCTTAATTCTAATATTATCCAAGCTTTTCCTAACTCATAACATATTAACTCATAAATCTAAATGTTTTATCGCATAACATTTATTCCCCTTAACTCTTCCTTCTTCCCAAGTTTTCCGTAAACCTTGCTCTAATACCAACTTGTCACACCCCCTCCTAAAATACCCTTTTAAACCTGAAAAGAGGCGTGAAGCATAAGACCCTTTTATGACATTTACTGCCCAACCTTCACACACTTTTTCATTCACAAACTCAATAAACAAACCTCCTTATATTCAACATACAACGTAAAGTTTATACAAATCTTTAAACATGGAAAAATAATCAAAATTCTAACTCTAACTACAATATGAAAAGCTATTATGTGGCAGACCTCGACTTTGCTGGCAACGGGGAACTCTTTTGGTACCTGAGAAGAAAAACATAAAAAGAAAAGAATGAGCTAAATATTGTCGTGAGTGGTTAAACATATCATAAGGTAACACATGACCCTTAACAGTCCAACAACACAGTAACAAATAACCAGAATTTAAATCAATCACAAATGAGGCTATCTACTCAAACCTCAATTACAAAGCGAAAATCTTGGTATTGTACTCAACTCTACTGGCACCTCTTGGCTCCGCAACTCCATTCTTCCTCTATGTGCACATAGACTTACCTTTGAGAGATCAGAAGTTAGACCCGTCAGTCCTCTGACCATCCCACAAGAGATACTTCCTATAGGATCACGAACTAGGTTTTCAGTAACCCCTGACCATTTCGTGAGGTTCTACCTCCAACACAAGATTAGTAACTAGATCCTCGGATCCTCTGACCATCCTGTGCAGCCTTACCTTCCCTTACTATGTATTGTCATATCACACATATAAACTGTAAGGAAATAACATTGCTAATTGGGAAAGTAACCACTCACAGAAAATGAAGTCTCGGCTTTTCAAAGGCTTTTTTTCCTGCTCCGGAACCTTTCTCCTCTGAAACCTAGCTTGTTTTATTCACGAGTAGACACTTAGGTCTTTAGAGCTCAGAAAACTGCAACCAACAGCACTTTCAAGGTCCAGAAAACTTCCTTGGATGCCTAGAACTAGGATTGGACACCTAGATTGTCAGCTGAATGCCTAGGACAACCTTTTGGATGCCTGGCTTGACCTGTTGGACGCTTGACTTGAGGTTGGACGCCTACTCCAGCACTTGGACACCTAAACTTCTCAAAAGTTCTCTCGAACTTCACCATGCGTCCAAGAAACACTCCACTATGTGTCCATACTAGTCCTTCTATGTATTTATGCTTGAAACTTTTCTCCGAGCATGAGTCCAATCTTGGTTATATGTTAAACCTTTAATTATGCTTCCACTTTCACTTCCAACACTTAGTCAAAATGTCAACTCTCAAGACTATGAGTTCACCTGCTTGTTTTCCAAGCATAGTTTTGACACTTAGAAGATTTCATAGCTTAGTTATCTCTACTGGTCCCACACTTAAAAAAATTGTCTAACGTAGTTTTCTCCCAATCACTTCTAAAACTTATTCTCTCTTCAAAACTCAACTTATACAAACAATTTTCCTTCCCCCATCATGTTTAACAAATAGGCTCCCTTAAATTGCCAAAAGTTTTCTAACTCCACAAGACTAAAAATTCCACTCTTAAATTTTTTTCTAACTCCACAGGCTTGTGATTAAGATTTTCACCCAAAGTTCAATATCTTTTCATCCTTTCTATGAAGGTTAGTTTGAATTTCCGAGTTTCACAAGTGGTCTTTGCTCGAGAAGGAAAGATAAAGTTCTAAGGTTGGCTCTGGCATATCGAGCACTGCTTTTGTTTTAGCTGGGTCTACATTCGTGCCTTATCGATTCACCAAATAACCAAGAAATTTCCCTGGACGAGAGGGAGTCTTGTTTTTAGGGGGAGCCTAAGACTTTCTTCACTTATATTTCTACTTAGGGGAAGCCTAAGTCACCAAGAAAATGAGTATCATATCTAGGGGGAGTCTAGATGAACGGTTGAATGTTTAAACTATACGAGGGTCACTGTAATCAAGTTGTTGTTACAAATAAGTACTAAGTTGTAATTGTTTATCATTTATATTAGTGAAGTTATCTTTCCTAGGCATCTTGCCCCCCAAACATAGCTAATTTTGCACCGAACTGGATTACCAATCTTGTGTATTTTTATCGTGTTGTTATTTAAGTTTTTATGTTTTGGAAATATGCTATGACATTGTGAGTAACAATGTCTATCTTGAGTAGGTATCCTTTACGTATTTAAAATTGGTATCAAAATGGTCACCATCATCTCTGGTGCTAGGATCCTTGCCTGCTCTTGATGGAAAGAATTAAGGAATGAGATTCTACCACGTAACTGTTGGGTTTTATGTCCTAAAACTCATAGATTGTAAATATAATAATTTGACCATAATTAAATCATTACTAAAGAGTTATTGATATGTTACTTCAATAAGCGTTATTGATTGTTTTTGTCTGTTTTGTCTTAATAACCCTAAATCTAATAAACCAACATTCTAGGTTGTTTTATGAGTCTTAAACTATATGTGGGGACATATGGAGATCAATATTCAATATACAGTCTAAAGGGTCTATAGTATAGGGATAAGGCTAGGTACCTTATCCTGGTGACACTATGGATATGACCCACTTTCTATTTGATACAAACGCAATAATCTAATGCGTTCATGTAGGTGACATGCGAGTGGGGGTATCCTATGCAATGAGTTTTCATAAGATCGGACCACGAAATAGTAATCACTAGATATAACTCCGTTGACTAGTTAGGTTTCTATTTCAATAGAAGGACCTAAGCAACTTAGTCTTAATCCTAAGTATATTTTGAACTCCTGTCCACGAGGGATTGTCCTTTGATTTGTATGGGTGAGAGTGGCCGTTTGCCGACTCAATATGCCTATCATCTTAGGAACAAGACCGAGTGGGGAGCTGAGGACATAATTATACAAGATGGAATTCACTCATTCCCATTTTTAGGGTAAGTAGATAAGTGTTCCTTTAAGTGGTGTCTCCGAGACTTGAACAAAGAGCCCTACCCTCTCACTGGTTAGAGAGAGGTTTCTGTTTAATGGTTGGACCATAAACAAGTTGTACATTAGAGAAACACTGGTACATAAGGATTTAGAAGTAACCCACGGGTAAAATAGTAATTTAACCCAATAGTGAACCAATATTGATTAATGTGGTTAATAAGTTTAGTCGATGAATCTCATATCATTGGAGCTTCCGATCCTTTGCTAGCTCACTATGGACCAACAAGGATCAATTACGTTGAAAGAAAAATTCGAATATTCAAATTTATGTGGGAAAATATTAATTGTATTGGATACAATTAATTGCATGATTTATTAAAAATTTTATTTGAATGTGATTCAAATTATAACTTTATAATATGGAGAATTAATTTATTTGAATATGATTCAAATAATTAATCATTTATTTGGATAAAATTCATATAAATAAAGAGAGGGAGAATTAGTTAATTAATGGAAATTAGATTCAAATAATTAATTATTTAATTTGGATGAGATCCAAATTAAAGATTTTGCGATAAAAAAAATAGAGGGAGAATTAATTAATTGATTTGAATTGGATTCAAATAATTAATTACTTAATTTGGATGAGGTCTAAATTAAAGATTCTGCAGAAAATAGATAGAGGGAGAATTAATTAATTACTTTGAATTGGATTCAAACAATCAATTATTTAATTTGGATGAGATCCAAATCAAAGATTCCGCAGAAAATAAATATTTAAATAAGATTTAAAAATTTTTAAACCATTTAATATGAGATATTATTTGGGTAGAAATTTATTAATATTGAATATTATTAAACATGTGATTTAAAGTCTCTGCAGAGGTTTATCCTAATAGGATTAGGAGAACCCATAGAGTTCTATAAATAGGGCCCTTGGTAGCCTTCATAGAACATACTCTCTAACAGAATAATCTCTACGATTACTCTAAAAATCTTCCTATACTAATTCTCCCAATTTTCTTAGAAAAACTCTAAGAAAATTCAAATTCTTCTTCCCATTCTTTCAAAGAAGCAGTTCCCACAAACCGGATCCTTATCAGAGTCAGCGAAGATCTCTTGGAAAAGGAAGACTACAAGGAGAAGACTATCGGTTCGAGAATTATAGATTGACAAAAGTATGATGCTTAACCTTTTCATTACTTTTTGTATTTTTAATTCTTTTAATAAATCAAAGAACGCAATGACACGCTTCCGTCGAGATTCAATTCCCTTCAAATAACCACTTAAAAGCACTCAAAAAATGCTTTTATTGTTCTTAATTTAGGGATATTTTTATTAAATTTTATATGTTTGCTAGTGGTTTTTAGTTAATAATGAAGAAAAAAAAGTTTGTTTTAGAAGTCAAAAGAACCAAAATGAGCCAAAGTCCTTTTAAAAAAATGAAGAAAAGATGGAAAATCCCTTAGTGGCGCTGCCCTCGGCGCTTTTTCTCGAGAAGTATCAATTGAAGCAGCGCAGCAGGAAGCGTTGCGGCACTTTGATTCAACTTTTAGGGTAGGAAAAGATGACACGCGGCGCCACTGCGCTACTGATAACTTGTAGAAATACAAGTTATAATAGCATTTCTCTTAGATAAATAGAGATTAAATAGAGAAGCATGCGGCAATTTATGTGATTTTTATTAATAAATCGTCCTTTGCATTATACTCTTGTATTTCTATGAAGATAAATGATTTTACCACTTTTTTAGACTAAAACGCATGTTTTAACGTAGGAATGCAAACGATGCGCTGATGACGTCTTAACGCAGGACGACGCGTTAGCAATCTGTTTTTCATGGACGCATGATCTGAACAGAACGCAAACAACCTGAAGATGCATTAACAACAACTCAACGTAAGACTACACGTTAGCAACCTACACCGCGTTGACATCGGCCAAACTATTCATGGACGCATAGACGACCATTAATGCAAGGCGCTGAGAATCAAAGCAAACTCTTGAGAGATTGACGGATGCTTGACAAACATGATTTGTGGCCAAAGTGGTGGATCTTAATTGACCCGAGAATCACGCAATCAGGCGCGATGGACGCATAGTATCAATATCGCCGCCAATCAAGCAGATTTGCCATTAATTGCGAACGCATCATCTATAAAAGGGCAGCTCCGCGAGATGAGAAAGGGTTGTTGATTCTCGGAGGAACTCCATAAGTGACAGCAGAGTCCTCTCCAGATTTCAACCAAAGACGAATAGCTCGAGAGAGAAGAGTCTTCCCTCCGCTGGACCCCTTCACAGCATAGCCTCACGCTTCCATCCGGGCGACTCGAGATATTGACGCCTTTCCCTGCTTTCTTTCTTATTATTCTATCTTGACTTTAGATTTGTGTCAAGACATTAAGCTCATCTAAAGTTGTATTTCATTTCATCAATATAATTATCTTCCATGTCTACTCATTTCTCTAAACTTTCCACTTTTTACTTTCAAACCATGAGTAACTAATCACTCAAGGGTCTAGGGTTGCGTTAGCATCTAACTAGGAACCACAGTGTAACTATTTTATCTTGTCAACTGAAAGCTTAATCCGATGCTTATGTCCATCTAACAAATCGATATAAGTAGTAATAATCAAACTGCTCGAGAGGGTAAGTGATTGTGGAACTCAATTGACAAGGGCCAAGTAGTATTGCCTGTCTATAGGGATAACCTTGGTTCTTAACACTCTCCTATGCGTTATAGACATATAACGCATAGCGGCTGACAACTGGGAGAAGAGTCGCAAGTATAAATAGAACACTACTGTGCGTTTCCGATGTTAGATGTTAATCAACCCGAACCCTTTCTTTATCCATTCACACACATCTTTAACTGAACTTGTTGTGTCGCATGCTTTCCATATTCCACAATTTTTAGTCTAGTGTACAAACAATCGCTTTCTTTAGATTAAAATCAACTCTCTGAACTATTTATTGGTTACCACTGCAACGCATGAAATTCAATTGAAAACTTAATCAATATAATCCCTGTGTTCGACCTCGGACTCACCGAGAATACCTAGTCTTTTGCTTATACTTGGGTAAAGGATAGGAAAACTTGACAAGACCACCAACGCATAGTAGTAAGAAGCATAGCATCCTCAAAACATGACATGTTGTACGCATAAACACATCATTTAACACTTTGCGTTAGGACAATTTACACATACAAAATAATAGCAACAGCTACTCATTTTATGACAGACAGTGCCGCTATGCTATCCTAGAGTGCCACAGCGCTAGCTTTCCATATTTGAAAAATCTGCATTTTTTTAAAGTAATTGGGCTACAAGTTTGTGAACTCTATAAATTGGGAAGTTTTCAGTAGCCCTAATCACAAAGTTTCTGAGCATCAAAGTATGAGTTTGCTATAAAAAGAGAGAAAAGAGTTTGAGAGTAATTTTGGAGGTTGTTCGAGTTCCTGAGGTGTCGATCAAAGGAGTCTTGGTGATTCCTTCAATCAAGGGGCTCTTTGATAGTAGAGCTTTCTTATTATTTCTTTCTTATACTATTTTTATGTTGAGATTGTATGCCATAATGTTTTCTAAAGCTATGAGTGACTAAACTTTTTAGTTTAAGGGTATTGATGAGCTATTTATGAAGTTGTGTTAACATTGTAAACTTCATTGATATTGTGCTTATTTATTGTTTATTGCTTGAAAATAATTGTTAGGTTTGATATTCAATTTGATGAACTGCATGTTTGACCACACTTATAACATTGATATTGTGCTTATTGCATGCTTGAAAATAATTGGTAGGTTAATAATGAAAGTTGCTAAAGATTAATCTTAATACCATGTGAATTAATTTGGTTTCAAGAAGTTAGTAATCAATTAAGTTGCATGAGAAAAAGTTGTTTTTGATAGAAAATAACCCGAATTTATGTTTCTAGACTTAGGCATATGATTTGCAATTAATTCCATGAAACCTAGAATATTGCATAATCAATTAATAAGGATTCAATACCCTAGAACACTCTTTGACTTTTGAAATCTTTCAAACTTTACTTGCTTTCCTTATTGCTTTCAAGATTTTCAAAACACAAACTCGATTTCAAATCCTCAAATAAAATTGATTCAACTCTAGAATAGATAGGTGGTTTAAACTCTAAATCGGATCCTCAATGGAAAGACATTCAAACTTAAACTGTCTTATGTTATAACTTGACCTGTGCACTTGCGACTTGCATCAACCACCTGTGTTGGATGGGCAAATTATGCGTACTAGAAGACAAGAATGAAAACCTTTCCAAAGTCTCTTGACAACAAGTCTTGGAAATCTATGATTGTTGGTTGGGCACATCCTCAAATAACAGATGCTAAAGGTGAGAAAGAGCTTAAACCTAAGGCTGATTGGACAAAAGTTGAGGATGAAGCTACTATCAAAAATTCTCGTGCTCTTAATGTCATATTCAATGGTGTTGACAAAAACATTTTCTACCTAATCAACACTTGTGTTTTTGCCAAAGAAGCATGGAATATTCTAGCAGTTGCTCACAAAGGAACTTTAGAAGTTAAAATGTCTAGACTTCAGCTTTTGGCGACAAAATTTGAAAACCTCAAGATGTAGGAAGATGAAACCATTACTAATCTCTTCTTAAGAAGTTCAATATAAAAGTCATAGCTATTGAAGAGGCTCAGGATATCTCATCTATGAAGTCGATGACATCTTCGATTCACTCCTTATGAAATATCTTTGAATGAAAAATCTGAAAAGAAAAACAAAGGAATTGTGTTGCAGTCTTCAGTTGAAGATCAAATATCTGAACATGTTTGACTCTAAGGAAACACTTATTAATGTAATTTCCCTACTATTCAAACAATTCTCTCTTATGTTGAAAAGGTTAGAGAAAAGACATGGCTCGTTCTCTCTTAGAAATGCTAAGACAAGTGGTAACACAAGATCCAGTGTCCAAAAAAATCTCAACATTCAAAAAGGAAGGTTGAAAAAGTCTACATTGGTATTATTCAATAAGGAGAAATCTTTTCAGTGCAAAGAATGTGAAGGGTTCGATCATTATCAATCTGAATGTCCGAATTTTCTAAAATGTCAGAATAAGAGTTCTGTTATAACTCTCTTTGATGAAGAGTCAGATGATGGTTGTGAACCTGAGGATAATTTTAGAGCACTTGTTAGTTGCATTTCCTCATACAGTTCAGATGAAAAACTTCATGAGTATGAGTTCCTTGTCAGTACTGGTGATTATGAGACTTCTGACTCATCTATTGCAACAATGTATCGAGATCTTTATAAGTAGTGGTGTGAAGAAGCTAAAGACTTGGATACTCAAAAGGCTACAATTAAATCTCTGATTGCTGATTATACCAGACTATCATATCTGATCTTAAACACAAACTTAAACCAAAGCAGAAAAAGAAGCTATGTGAATCAGTAAGAATGTTGAATTTTGGCACTGATAACCTCGAACAAATCCTCTCTGAAAGTAACCCAGCTAGAGGTGTTCGCGGTATTGGTTTCTCTAATTCCAAAGTTGATAGTAGAAGCCAGGTCCTTGACAAAGAGAAATAGAAAATTTTGTTTGTGAAAGAGCAAGAATCCATCACCCTGAATACTCAAATTTCAGGTACTTAAGAACACCTAAAAAGTACTTTATTTGCCCTTGGATTAGGAATGTTTTTATTGGATTTAATAAGTTTGCAGGTAATTATGGTGAAATTAAGTGTTGAAGGCCAAAAGAACCAAATCGAGCTAAAACCAAATTTTGGGATTAGCAAGAGCGTCGCGTGGCTAAGAAGGAGCGTCATTGTGCTACGAGATTGTGCTTGGGGTTAGGCTTCAATGATAGTCAATGTTGCAATGCTGCCTTAGAGCGTCGTTATGCTACCCCTTTTATGACGGACAACGTCACTACGCTCTCCAAGAGCGCAGCGATACTAGCTTTCCTATTTTGAAAAATCTACAAATTTGCAAAAGATTTTTGGCGGCCACTTCTATAAATTGAGGAGTTTTCAGCAACCCTAAAAACACGAAAGCTTAGACAAGAAAACTCAAAGGAAAAGAGAGCCTAAAAGTGTGAGTTTGCTATCAAAAAGATAGGAAAGTGTTGGAGAAGAGTTGAAGACTTTTTGAGATCCCGAGGTGCCGACCAAGTGAAGATTGAAGGAATTCAACAACGGGAAGCAATTCAAGAGTCTTTCTTTCTAAGTTTCTCTTTCCCTTTTACCTATATGCTTGAGATCTCATATGAAAGATGTATTTGATGACTATGTGTGCCTAAAATCATAGTTTTAGGGTGTTGGATAGTTTAATTTTGGATTTAAGTTAAACATTTAGTATTTTCATGGATGTTGTTGAATGATATGTTTTTCAATGTTGTTGTGTTTTATTCTTTATTTATTGATTACAATAATTGCGAGGTTATATGTATGATTGAGTGGTTGTATGTTTAATTGGATCTATGACGTTGAATATCTACTAATCTTTCATGAGAATAACTAGGTTATTAGAGAAAGTTGATTATGACTATTCTTAATGCTATGCTTCTAAATTTGGTTTCAAGAAATTAGCAATCAATTATATTGCATAAGAAATGGTTGTTTTTTAGAGAAAATAATCCAGATATTAGTTTCTAGACTTAAACATATTGTTTGCACATAATTCCATGAAATCCCAAAGCATGACATAATGCACTCTTAGCCCTTAAATTTCACTTGCTTTTATTTTCTTTGTTTTCAAAATATAAAAATCCAAACATGACTTTGATTCCTTAGATAAAATCAATTTGATTCTTGAATAGATAGGCGAATCTATCAAGTTCAGTCCCTTATGGATACGATACTCAGACTTAAACTGTTTTATATTATAACTTGACCAGTGCGCTTGCTATATTCGCACATCGGTACTTTTCCATAAATGATTATCAGTTTAGGAAGCAATGGATTTGCCACTTTTGTGGTAAAAAGAGTCACATTAGACCACATTGTTTCAAGTTGCTGGTTATCAAAAGCAAGAATTTGGCTCACGGTTGCCTATTCATATCTGCTCGTCGGCCCATGAGTTCTTTAGAGTAGGCCGGCAGGCCGGGCGGACGGGGACCAATATGGGACCAAATCCTCGAAGATTCAAGTAGGTACAAAGAGTAAAGAACAAATCAAGCTATTGCAATGTTGTGCTCACTTCCTTCAAGTCCTCAACCAAAGGGGATTGATATTTTGACAATAGAAGTTCGAGGCACATGACTAGAGAGAAAGGTTATATACTAGGTCAAGTTAGGTTACCTTTGGAGATGGTGCCACAGAAAAGCATTGGCGAAGGTAAACTAAATTATTCAAGTCTTTTTGCCCTTGATGATGTAATGCTTATGGAGGGAGTCACTGCTAACCTCATTAGTATTAGTCAACAATGTGATTGAAAAGCACCTAAAATGTGCTTTATTTGCTCTTAATTTAGGGATGTTTTTATTAGATTTGATGTTTTTTACTAATGGTTTTCAAGTAAAATAAAGAAAACAAGTTTTAGAAATTAGAAGAATCAAATCGAGCCTAAAACGAACGAAAAGATGAAGAAATAAGCAAAAATCCTAATGCAGGGTAGCGCCTAGGTGCTATATTTACGCTGCCCGGGCACTGCAGACCCAACAGCTATATTTTTTAGGATTTATGGAGTGCCTAAGCACTTCGATAGGTGCTTCAAATTCAAGGGTGGAGCATCTAGGTGTCAGTCTTTCCAAAACTGAAAATTTTGCATTTTAGGAAAGAAATTGGGTTGCAAGTTTGTGAAATTCTATAAATTGGGAGGTCCTCGGCAACCCTAATCATGAAAATCTCAAAGGAGAAGAGAGCTTAACAGTGTGATTTTTCTATCAAGAAAAGAGGGAAGGGTTGGAGAAGAGTTGAAGGTCGTTCCAGATCTCGATGTGTCAACCAAGGGGAGATTGAAGGAGTACAACGTCATGAAGCAATTTGAGAGTTTTTCTTCCTAAGTTTCTCTCTCTTTTACTCTTATGCTTAAGAACTCATATGAAAGCATGTATTTAATGGTTATGTGTTGCTAAACTCATAATCTTAAGGTGTTGGATGATTTAATTGTGAATTTAAGTTAATGTCTTAATGTTTTTCATGGATGTTGTTGAATGATATGTTTTTCAATGCTATTGTGTCTCATTCTCTATTGATTGATCATCAATAATTGTTAGGTTAGATGTATGGTTGAGGAATTGTATGTTTAATTAGATCTATGACATTGAATCTTTATTAATCTTTTATGATAGCTAGGTTACACTACAACAAAATTGGGTTTAATGTCAATCAAAAACTGACATTATATGGGTTCGCTGTCGGTCAGGCGACCAACATCAAAGAACATATTATTAAAGATGTTCAATGTCGATCACCTTTAATATTGGTTCTCAACTGACATTGTAGATGACTTTAATGTTGGTTCTCGACTGACACTGTAGATGATGGACATTGAACATCTTTAATAACACATTATTCAATGTCGGTGGCCTGATCAACATTAAATGAGTTTGTCTGACATTAAAGCTATGAGCTACTTTTCGCCATTAATTGTTCAATATGAAAGATTATCCATCCCACTTTAAAAATGCACATTTTTTAATACTTATAAAATGTCCAATTTATTTTTAATATCAGTCTAAGAATTAAAAATATCATTGAATGTCCCATTTTGTGTCAAGAAATGTCCATCATTCCAATTTATTAAAAATATATAAAAAAAAATTGTTTACAATAGTGCGGGCCTGCGTGGTAAACCAACAATATTTCTCTTCCACTTGTAAATGCATAAACCCAACCTACAATGTATCAATATACAACAATATAATACAATAGCAAAAAAAAAAAACAAGTATATACCTAAACCTATAACAAAAACTTCATATATCCAACACAGTTCCATAAAACTACAATAAAAACTTCATATATCCAACACTTCTATATCATATATGGGACCACCTGTCCTTCCAAAAATTCCAATAAAAAATAATACCAAGCATTTCTATAATATATAACAATCATTCGTCCTTCCACAAACAACACTTAGTACTTCCTTTCTATTAAGACTATAGAAAATCTTAAATACTTGCACCAAATGTCCATAAACCATAAACAAAACTTTTCTATTCTACTAAAAACTTGTCAATTTCTCCTTGCTAAACATTGTGCAATAACAAAGAACTTCTATAAAACTACAATTAACTATATCAGTCAGCACTTCTATATCAAACATATGGGACCACCCCTCCAAAAGCTACAATCAGAAATAATACCAAGCACTTCTATAATATATAGATAATCATTCGTCCTTCCACAAATCACACTTAGTACTTTCATTTTATTAAGACAATAGAAAATATTAAATACTTGCACCAAATGCCCATAAGCCATAAACAAAACTTTCCAACAAAACTCTATTCTACTTAAAACTTGTCAATTTCTCCACAAACTACAATCTAGACACATTCTATTGAGATCACAAAAAATTTCATAAGTTAAGCCTTAAGCCATACACAAATCATCCAACAAAACTTTCCCACTCTGTTCGAACATCATCAATCTCTTCTTGGTTATATGGCCCTTTCTGTATTAAAATACAAAAAAAAAAAAAAAAAAAGGGATCTAACATAGTACCTACACCCTACAAAATCCAATTGACGAGGGCACTTCATGTAAAGAAATTGAAAAAAAAAATTACTCATATATTACAAATGAAAAGAATTCATTAAAGTATCAATGTAATTTTGCCTTTACAGGTTTCCAAAGTGGATTAGAACGATAGTGTTGGAGATCATATTTAGCGTGCCAAATTTTCAATCCTCTAAATAGGTTGAAACATTAGAATAACATAAACTTTGAATTGATATACATGCACATGTATAACTCCATTAGAATAACATAAACATTGAAACTTCAATACACTTCAACATTTATAACTCCATGAAATTCTTCTTCAACCTTGCTTTGGAGAGAGTCCAAAACATAAACACAATTAGCTTAAAGATCGATAGCAATCAATATCCAATGATAACTATAATAAGCAACATTCCAATATTATTATGTGTTCAATACAAATTAAAAATAACTAAAGCAATATAAATTGTCATTTACTTACCCCATGTTATATGGGATTAGTACTAATTAACTAGCCCCTTCTAATTGGTTAGCTAGATTTCTATAATGAATATCTTTAGACTACTAGTGATATTTTTGTTTGATCAATTATGAAAAAAAAATTTGGTTATATTATGGTCACATTCATTTGAAAGATACCTAAAAAAAGCAAAAATTATTATTAAAACACAAATTCAACATATATGAATCAAGATGAGTAATAGATGTTAAATACTTACGCGATGTATGTTAATCTACACATGTAACCAATCTCAACCATCCCACAATAATGCATTAGGTCATCACGATGCAAATAGACTAATTCCTCCTTTCCAAATATGTGCTCGTTCAATTTGATGAGAATCATGTCTTCCTCCATTTAATTCATGGCATGTTTATTTAGGAGTTTGCTGGTGCCCTTGACATCTGTATATTTAGAGGAATATACAATCCTCCTACTTGTTATATCATCCTACCACAACCAAAATTACAATGTTAAAGTGCAAAAAATAATAATAATAATAATAATAATAATAAATGACGAAACTCAAAAAGTTAAAAAAGACATACTTTTTTCTCCTTAGTCACAATCATAAGATCGCGAGGCCATGTTACAAAGTTGTCTATTGCTTGATTTAAAGTCTCTATTTTTCCCTTGATAGGAATTGGTATGGTCACATCTTCTCCCATAGCAATGTCTATCACTACTTTAACATTTGGACATGCACCATCATCATCAAATACTGTGACTACTGCAACAACGTTATCCATAGATCCAATAGCCAAGTGGCATGCATGGTGTTCCCTTAACAAATTTTTAAAAATAAGTGTGATGAATAGTTAAGCATTATGGTTGAAATTCTAAAGTCACAACAAATACAATTACCTCCAAACTTTTTTTCAAGCGTCTTGACAGCATCCTCCGGACCTTTTTCAGCGCATCTAGTGAGATACTTCCAACAAATGATCTGGGTTGGTGAGACTGTCTACTACGAGCTTTGCATTTTGCTTTCAAATCAGTTCCCACATTCTCTTCTTTGGATGCTCCTTGAGTTTCTTGGTTCATTTTCAACTTTCCTTTGGCTATCTTGAGATATTGATAACCATTAATCACGTAACCACTATATGTTGCCACATCTGGACAAGGTCCATGAGCTATCCATCTTGAAGAAGACGATATATTGTTCTTAGGAACTTCAAGAGCTAGTGCAACCTAAGAATAAATAATGAAATAGATTAGTTGTTAATATTTAGTTATATGTTAAAGAAATATTGCTCTAAAGAGATGGTTCTAAAGATTAATAGTGCGCACAACCATTGACTGAAAGTGCGATTGCGCTCATCTTGAAGCCACTTTTTAGTAATGCATGCTTAGGTTTTTACCAAACTCTTATATTGTAAAGTAAATGAGAGTCGTATGTAAAATAAGTGTGTTGTTGTAAAGTAGAAAGAAAAAAAAATGTATGGTATTTGAAAGGGGATTACTCCTCTTTTTCGAGGGTGCAAGTAACCAAGGGCGACTGTGACACCTGTAGTTTCTCTTACGCTAAAAGTCTCCCTAATGATACGTTGCTCGTATTTGGATGATCATTCACGTAACTCGTGTAGGAAAGCCAAAACGAAGGTAGCATGTCTAGAAAAAGCTTCCCCTTTTGTGTAAACAAGAAGGAGAAAGAGAATGATAGTTTGGTTCCTTTAAGTTTTACATTGTCACTTTGAGTCTCGAAAGCTTAACGTTAGATCTTTTGAGCCAGAGTAAGGAAAAAAATGAAATGAGGGTCATATAAAGATTTTTCAAGGTCATTACGGTCTAAGAAGAAGGGTTTCACATTTACAAGCATGAATAGTTTGAGAATATTCTTGAAAATTTTCTCATGGTTTAGCATTTAATTTTTTATATATGTTTCTACCTTGCTCGAGGATGATGAAGAGTAAAGTAGTGGGTGGTTTATAGCACCCAAAATGTGCTATCTCATTCAGCTTTATTTGAGATCGTTATAATGTTTAATGTGTTCTTTCTATGATTTTGTAGGTATCGAGCACCTAAGAGGTAGAATCAAGCGTTAGGATGTAAGTACAGCTAAAACGAGCAATATAGAGCCCTAATGAAACACACAAGCAACACGACGTTGTGCCCATGCCCTATGGTGTTGAACCATCGCATTTTCGGGTGCAACACCACAACGTTGCGCAAGGCACTGAGTGTGCCAACGCTTGGGGATCCGATGCTATACACCACACAGCAACTAGGTATAAGATCCCACTTTTCTAATTTTAGGTTAGTTTTTTATCCCATCTCAACCTCCAATCCGATTCTCACCTTCTTTCCTTCTCTTTTCCTTTATATTAACTTGTGTTTTAGCACTTTGAATTGCAACTTCAACCTTAGACCTCATTTTTGGTAGGTAAGTTTGCTAGCTTAGGACTAGGAGAACCCATTTGCATAGATTGTGAGGATTTGTTCTTATTTTCATATTTCTTGCTGAATGCTTGTAGTTTGTGTCTTACATCTATGCTTCGTTGTATGTTAGATCTAATCACTCTTGCATATTAACCTTGCTATGCTAAAAATAAACTTCTAGTCGGTGACAGCTAGCTATGAGTTTAATCACCAAGTAGCAATAAACCGTATCTTGAGTGTATGGCATGTACGACATTTTTGGCATTACATAGTTGGCTTTATCGATTTAGAATTAAGAACAAAATTTGATAGTAACTTACGCATTACCTAGTTGCTAATCATCTTAGTGAACCCCTTAATCTTAATGCCAGTGTTAGATGTTTATAGAGTGCATTCGTACCTAATCCATCGAGCAATGAGTTTAATTAAGTTCTTAATTAATGTATGCGAATGCTTGTCATGACATTACCGAGCAAGTAGGCTAAGCACTTGCATGCATGAGAAAGTATCTTTACAAATCCTATGATCAATCGAACTAATAGGTAGATCCTATATCCTAGGCTAGGTCATTTTAATTTTCTTGCATTTTTTACTTTATTGTACTTTAGTTTTCCACATTTTTATCTTTTTGAGCTAACTTCTTTGGTTAGCCAAGTGTAGACATGTAGGATTTGCTCATTTATGGGTAATCTTGAGCAAGCATGCCCTAGGTTGCAATTGAGCCCGAGGCCATAAGGGGGAAGGTATCCTAGTCAATTGGATTACGAGTTTTATCATCCTAGATGGGAGGAGTCCTCTAGCTATGGAGATCAAGGATGAGATCAGAGCCACTATATTCGAACCCCGCTATATTTGACATGTTGTTGCAAGCTCACACCGTCATCACAAGTATGTCATCAGATACAGTAAAATATCAGAATATGTAACTGATAGACACTGATAGACACAATAGATGTATATCAGTCTATCAATATCTATCACTAATAGACAATAATAGATGATAGTAGTCTATTAGTGTTGATAACTAATAAATAGTGACATTTTACTATATTTGAAAATATTTCCAGCAATTTTTCTATTTAAAACTTTTTTTTATTTATAATGAATAATTTAATATTGCATATTTTATGGTTCAATTAAATTATTAATAATTAACTAAAAGGTTTTATGACACAAATTCCAACACTAATTAGTTATAGAAATATAAAATCATTATTCTAACTAGGCTACACCCTTATTTCTAAGTGCAAAAAATCATTATTATGACTAATTTCCTTTTTAAGGCTCTAGGACATGAGATGTCATGACAACTCATAAAGTGGGTAATGGAGCTTACTGTGAATGACATTCACTCCTCGATGAGGACCTATAAGTTTAAAAAAACAAATATAAGTTTAACAATAATTTCAACCTAATTTTCATGTATACAATATTTCATAATACAAATACTAATAGATAAAAGTTTACTCAATTTATTAGAAGCGCGATGAGCGTGGATCGAACAACGACCTTCAGATCTTTAGTCTGACACTCTCCCAACTGAGCTATCCCCGCAAATTAATATAAAGAATGTATATTTTTGTAATGTTTCTTAAGCTACTGCAAACAGCAATTAATTTTGCTTCTATAAACTATTTTCTCTTTTTTTTTTTTCTTTACATATAGCAAAATAATAATAATAATAATAATATATTCCTTTTAATCAAAGAGGTCATCTCTTGAACATGATGACATGTTGATGTTGGGACTAGTGTGTCCTAAATCTCTTGGATTTTGTAGTTTTGTAAATTGCATTTTATACATTTTATTTATTGAATAAAATAAGAAGTTATTTTATCTCTTTTATGCATTAACTCAATCCAATAAACTAAGATTTCATGGTTATTTTATGTAAACTTATTTTGGTAACACTATGGATACAACCCACTTTGTAATTGTTACAAGGAGTTGTAAAGTGTTACAAATGATTTGATCCTAATAGTTGATGTGGAGATATTTGAGTGGGAGTATCCTATGCAAAGAGTTTGTATAAGACCAGACTGTGAAATTTTTAATTTCTTTTTGTAACGCCGTTAATTGTAAAAATTAACATTTCATAGGATAACTATAGGTAACTCGACCTAGATCCTAAGTAAGTTATGAACTACTGTCTATAAGGGCAATTCTTTGATCTGTACGGGTGAGAGTGGTCAAATCATCGACTCAATATGCCTACCATTTTGGGGATTTGTCTGATAAGGTAGTTGGGAACATATCTTCACAAGATGAAATTCACTCATTCTCGTGTTTAGGGTAAGTAGATAAATTACTCCCTTAAGGGTTGATTCTGAGGCCTCACCCTCTCACTGGCTTGAGATGGGTTAATTTATAGTTGGACTATTAATAGTTGGTTCATTAGAGGGATTAGTGGTACTTAAGGAGTTAAATATAACTACAGGGGTAAAACAGTAATTTGAGCCAATTGTAGTTATGAGAAATTTGTGAAGGGTTGACTTACTGTTGATTAATAAATTATGTGGACACAAAAATATATCTATAGTGCGAAGAGTGCAACTGTAAGTCTTTAGTGGAGTGACCTACAATTAATGAATATTGATTAATCTAATTATAGAGTTTAATTGATTAATCTCATATCATTTGAGTTTCTAGCTATAGGTCCATAAGGTCCACTTGCTAGCTCATAAAGGTTTAGTATTATAATCAAATATTTTGGTTTAATTTGAAACGCTCAAATTAATAAGGGAACTAATTGTATGTGATACAATTAGCATAATGTATATAGATACATTAAAATATAAAGTTTATTTTGAATGAGATTAAAAATTTACACTTTATATTATAAGAGAGATAAATGTTTAAATGAGATTTAATTATTAATTATATGGATGTTATTCATATAAAAACTATAGGTTAAAATTAATATAAATTATATTATTAATTAAAAAATAACTCCCCACTACATGTGAGTTATTTCGCTCTTTTTCTCACATTTTTCGTAAAAGGGAGGGGGGAAGTTTATAGGAAGGAATAAAATTTATGTGAAAAAACTGAAGAAAATTCTTTCCCTCTCCAACTCTCTCTTCTACACACAAAACAATTCCCTTACCAAAATAAAAGAGAGCTCACACCTCCTCTATTGATTCTTCCTTGAGAATAGTGAGGTTTCTGTTGCGGTGGTGTTCCTAAGACAAGAAGAGTTCTTGCTTTGATTTTTCGTTGGAAGTTTTCTAGTTCGTGGTTCATAGAAGAAGTTTTTCTACATCAAAGAAGGTCTTCAAAAGGTAGGAAAACTTCTAATCTCTTATTCTTCTAAAAGACATGCTAATCTAGTTGTTTATCCTTGTTGTATGTTCTCTGTTATTTGGTTTTCCAAAAAGAAATTTAATGGCACAAGGCAATTACTCGCTTCCGCTAGAAATTCAATTCCTTCAGTTGACTCTTGAAAAGACGACATTGATCATATGACATTCAGTAAATAATAGTTCAAACTTGTGATGTTGTATGTTCCTTTGGCAAAAATAATAACAAAAGGGTAATATTTGGCAGATAGTAACAAGTCCAATTTTTATTTGTTTTGCATACCACCTCTTCAAAAAATTATAAATTTATCATTAAAGCACATAGACGCTAGGTGAAATTTCTCCTTGCTACAATTTAGCATCAATAATTAGTATCATGAGATAATCTTATATTAGGTAATTAGAACTTGAACTTGAAATTCATTTTAAACTCTAAAACTTGCTATACTCTTTTCTCTAATGTTTGTCTTAAGCATCGAAGCTTGTATGGCAAACGTCATATCGATGTGCTATTGCTTTCTGTTTTTCAGGTCATCTGCCAATTATAA
The DNA here is from genome assembly GCA_031780015.1 of Citrullus colocynthis. Classification (NCBI taxonomy): domain Eukaryota; kingdom Viridiplantae; phylum Streptophyta; class Magnoliopsida; order Cucurbitales; family Cucurbitaceae; genus Citrullus; species Citrullus colocynthis. The sequence continues at coordinate 970,968 of QLSR01000039.1, forward strand.
CTTTCAAGTTGAAGCATGGAAAGTTGGGTGAGGTTTCTCATTGCTAGATTTTGACATCAACATATGCTTTCCAAACCAACATGTATTTTGATGTCCAGAAGGGTGATACTAGCATCCAAATATGTTGAGATAGTTTACAAATAAAAAATAAATGGTGTGAGGGTTCTTTGTGGTTGGGCTTTCAACACTCTTTCAATAAGGAAATCTTACATTTGTGTTACAAAGAAAATAGCCTTTGTAAACAATTAAAAAAAAAAGATTTTAAATAATCCCATATTTTATTATCATTCATTGTTTTTAAGAAATTAATTATTTTTAATAAATTAATGAACTATAATTATGTATTCCAAAAAAAATTCATTAGTTCAAGAATAATAGGATAGTTAACAACTTCACCTCCTAATTTTGGTCAGGTTTTTTTTGTGTTCATAGAAAAACACTTAGGTTTATTAATTTTTAAAATGTGCGAATAAGGAAATCCTTTAATAAGAAAACAAAACAAAACTCTTCAATAACTTATTACTTTTAAACAAGTTACATTTTAATATTTTATTCATTTGAAAAATGACCCTCAACGAGAATTTGAAATTCTAAAAAAAATTAGTATAACAATTGTGGAATTGAAAATCAAACCTTCTAATTCCAAATAAAAAATCATGTCAATTAGCGTAAACTAGAGTTTTGCATAAACATATTTGATTTTGATTTATTTATTTTGAAGATATAAATAAATAAGATTTTATTGATATACAAAAATTTCATTTTCAAAGAAAAAACGTTTTTATGAAATTAAACCGGTTTTTTAATTTGTTTTTAAAAAAGGAACTAACTTCCATTAATCAACCTTGTTTAAAAGAAAATATCACGAAAGTAAATCTTCATATCTCAAGAAACTGGTTATATTTTATACTTTCACAATGTTCTTTAATATCCAATTTTATAGAAAATTTAGAGAGTCAAAATCAATTATTGTTCAAAATGTCATTTGCAATATATCGGTAAACAGTAAACATTCTAAATTTGTTAGGTAAGGTTTTCTAACCAAAATTTAACATCAAACAATTGGCATCACAATAACTTCATACTTAGTAATTGAAACTTGAACTTAGAAATTTTTTTAAAATTCTAAAACTTTCTATACTCTTTTTATCTGATCTCTAATTTTTTTTATCTCTAAATTTTCTATCTTAAGCATTAAAACTTAAGTGCCAAGCATCAAATTGCTGTGCAATTTTTTTTTTTTTTTTTCAGGTCACCTCCTTGGAATTATAAATTTAAAGTTGATGCACATGAATGTTAGGTGAGATTCTCCTTGCTAGATTTTGACATCAACAAACAATTTCAAAACCACTATGTTTTTTTTTATGTAATCGTGAGTTACAATAAAATTTGCAAAAGGGTGACAATAACTACCAACGAAAGTTCTTCATAGGTTAGCTACGATGTCAATTAGGAACAAACATCAATTCTAATACTAACATCATAAACATGCAACGACGGTTAGCTATGATGTCACTTTTAAAATCGACACCATACATAATGACATATTATATGCTATGACAGTTTAAAATGACTTGTTCATCGATATTAGAGGATTGAATTAAACAACAGTTGTAAACTAACATCTTTTCTTAGCCACATAGCACATGTTATATGATGATAGTTTATTTTAATGAGATGATAATTCGGAATTAACATTGTTTCAAATTCAAATTACAATAGATTTTTTCGCTATGGGTTTGTTGATTTAGAACATGTAATTGAGTATCCAAAATATGTTCAAATAATTTGCAAATAAAAGATAAACGGTTTGAGTGTCTTTTGTGGTAGGGCCCACAACACACACTCTCTCAAAGGACAAAATCTCACATTTATGCTGCATTAAAGAAAATAACCTTTGAAAAAAAAAATATTTTTAATTTTTAAAAGGTTCCATGTTTTATTATTAACCATCATTCTTGAAGAAATTAATAAACAATAATTATGAGTGTCGAGAAAAAAAACATTGAATATTAATTTTGATATTCCAAGAAATTGACTTGTATTTTATATTTTCACAATGTTTTTTAATCTCCCATTTTATAGTAAGTAGAATCGGTATCAATATGGTTAATATCACTAGTAACATCTATACTATTTAGAAGGGTTTAGCCAAATTTTTAATTATATGGTTATATTAGTAATTTGATTAATATTAGGATAGTTCCAACTATTTTTTCAACTAATGAAATCAAAAAATGATTTGAATCTACAAAGTTAAACTGATTAATTTTATTAGTTCATTGATTTAATCATAATAGTTTTAATTATTAGATTTTCTTTGTACCCAAAATTTCTAATCTAATTCCAGCTAAAGAAATATATACTAATTTAAATAAAAATATATTTTTTTATTTATTAACTTTAACAATATTTTAAATTAAAAAAATTATTATAAATAGAAAAAATATCAAATTATTTACAAACATAAAAAAAAAAAAAATACAGTCTATCACGGTCTCTCCTTTATCTAATTTATTGTTGATAGACAATAAAATTTTTCTATATTTTGTAGATAATTTAACTCATGTTCCCATATTTAAAAATAACCTTTAAATTATTAGATTTTGTTTGGCATCCAATTCAGAATTCAATATGAAATAAATAATTTTTTGCTAATTATTGCGTAAAGATATTAATGTGAAAATAAAATAAATAAAATTTTCTTTTCTAAGTATTACACATATTTGTTGGAAACTATGCAACTTTATCGTATATAAATGTTAAAATTTCTTATTTTCTTTTATACTATATATTACTAATCCTCCCAAGTAAGAGTTGTGTATACTCATATTATATTTTACTTTTAAGATATATTTTGACAATAATTTATCCATTCTTAAAAAGAAAAAAAAAACTTATTTTCTAGTTTTTTTCTAATAAAATCCTTCATAAATACTAAACATAATAATTTTGAATAATTTATTTTAAAAATTATTTTCCATGTAAAATTTTATTTCCTAAATAGAACCTTAAAATAAAATAAAATTGGATCTAATTAAAAAAATATATATATTGTTTTTAGTGATGTGTAAATTAGAATGAAATTAAAATGGGGCTCATATTACTAGTGGGAATGTGGGCTGAAAACGACCATTTTTGCTGGCCCAATGGGATCCAGACGACGTCGTATTAGTAATTCTGTTGGAGAAAAACAAAGACAAAAATGCGGTGAGCGTGGATCGAACACGCGACCTTCAGATCTTCAGTCTGACGCTCTCCCAACTGAGCTATCCCCGCTTCTTGATTTCAAAACAACAACTCTTTTATTATATCTAATGTCAAATGGATTCTTGACCCCTTTTATGGAGATCTTCGAAGTATGACATGATTTTAGTAGTCAGATTAGACTCGAGTGAAAGTATTAACTCTGAATTCCAACCTCATTTTGTTTTTGTAAAGGGACCAGCAGAAGCCACTGGATAACGAGGCAGCCGTATACGGAACATCAATGAGATACACCCATCTCACCCTCACTCACTCGCACCAGATAATCCATCCATCATGAATTTCTTCACCACTTCCTAATACTTGCCTCATTCCCAAATGACAAGTTTCATCAGATTTTCTACCTTCAACATACTACACGACAATTTCTGCAAGAGACCCACTAAATTTAATCCTCTTCCGGCTCCCAAGGTTGCCTCCTGCAATCGAGATGGGTTTCGTTTGACGGTTTATGGAAGGAGATTGCCGTTTCTGGGTGGGGGTTGGGGTTGGCGTAACGAACGGGTTTTTGGAAAAGATGGAGGGTTTAAGGGAAAGAGAGGGCTAATTGTAGCAAGTTTTAATCAGGGTTTTGGGTTTAACGGCGGCGGCGGCGGCGGCGGCGGCGGCGGAGACGATGGGGCAACCGCGAGGCTTCTGGGTAATATTGCTTTGGCTATTGGGTTAACTTACCTTTCGGTGACAGGGCAGCTTGGCTGGATTTTGGACGCCATTGTTTCCATTTGGGTCTGTATTCCTCTCTCTCTGCTTTTGATTCTCAAGTTTAAGATCTGTTTTTTTCTCATTGGAAGGAATGTGCTTGATTTGCTGCTCCTTGCTTGTATTATGCAGTTTTAGTTTTACTGATTATTGAGGCTTTCCTATGAAAACAGTTGAATGGCACTGTACTTTTACTACCAATGTGCTGTCTTGTTCTAATTTAGCATGTAATAGCACTCCTGGGTTCAATGTTCATATGGCCATTGCTCTCAAGAATAACCCTCTTACACCCAATGTTTGGAAGTTCCTGTTAGATAACATCTCAAAATTAAACTAGTAATGAGAGGCGTAGCACATCTATTTGATTAAGATTGTGAGACTCCTTGATTTTACCAACGTGAGATTCTCAACATGCCCTCCGAAATGGTGTCTCTTCGGGTTCACTATTCGTGGATAAAAAATTCAAATTTGGACTTTATCTAATACCACTAAATCACTTATAATAAATTTAATTATATCGAACACTTTTAACCGTTCTTGTAGTTGATTCCTTCTTAAAGAAACAGCATTGGATTTTGTGTTATGGAAGTGGAAGGGCAGCTTTTCCACCTTATATTAGAGGCCATTTTCTTTGATAATTACGAAGAATAATAGGATAACTATTAAAAAGGTATATAGCATTCTGGCAGAGGTTGATTGAGAGTGTGGTTCACTTCAATCCCTCCCTTTAGATATATGCTATAAAGTTCTTTTGTAATTGTAATTATATGTTACCTCTGATAATTAACAACACAAGCTCCTTTCTGTAGTTTTGTTTTGTTTTTTAATAGATCTGTTATCTTGGATTTGCTTCTTTTGTTTGCATTCCGGAACAGTTTGAAGATGAATTCCTTTTTCTTTTACCTTTTTGATCTTTGGTTTGATCTGTTAACATATATGCCTCTTATTCAGCTTGTTGCAGTTCTTGTACCAATTGTTGGAGTTGCCGCTTTTATATGGTGGGCAGGACGAGATATAGTTCAAAGCACTGTTAGTTTTTATTACATCTTTTGCAGTTTCAATCTCAAATCTTGAGCTTATGTAACTGTTAACTAACATATTCTCACTTCTTGTCTTGCATTTGCAGTGCCCTAACTGTGGAAATGAATTTCAAATATTCAAGTAAGTGATCTTGAAAGAACTCCTTTGAGGACATTCCTCGATTCATTTTGTAAAATTTTCAAATGATGAACACACTTCGTTTATTTCCATATTGCAGATCTACACTGAATGAAGAGCTCCAACTCTGCCCTTTTTGTAGCCAACCTTTCTCTGGTAAACCCCCAAGTTCTTTTAAGATCCTTAAAGTTCCCGAGTTCTTGTTCTTGTTAGTTTCTTATTCATTTGTACGTATCAATTGTTCCTTTTCAATTCAGTGGTGGATGATAAGTTTGTGAGGGATTCAGTGAAGTTCTCCAACAAAACTTCTTCCACCTTTGGACAGGCTTTCAGTGACTTTACTTCTCCTTCAAAAGGTAAAATTCTTGTTGGACCATATCCCGACTGACATGAAATATTTGACATACTCGAAACCGAACCACCTCTTGTTATTGATTGTAGGGAAGGAAACTTCTGGTGCAGTGGTTGACATAGAAGCAGAAGTAAAAGATGTGGACTGAATTCATCTTGGTAAGTGATTGATTTAGTTGTCAACCGTAGTCTTAAGAAACTAGAAGCATTCAAATAGCATGCTTTTTCTCAAGCAGTGCTTGTGAACCACGAATTAGAGTCAGCATTCTTCAGAGAAGCTCATCAAATTTTGGGGAAAAGTCAGTTGGTTCAATTGGGTCTGCCAGATTGAATTAAGTTTTGACACTGGAAATCATTGTATATTTGTTATATGTTCTTCATTGCCAGAAATTTCTGAAACAACTGTAGGAATTTGTGAGATGTCTTCACTTTGTATATTGATTTTGACACAAATAAGTCTAAGGTACAATAATCTTTACTCTGTAACCAATAAAAGACTGATGGACTATAACATAAACTCTTGGCTTGTTTGCTTCACATATTGGAAAAGGAACGTTTCTGGATTGTTTTATTATTATATACTTACGGATCCTGTCTTGAAAACCCGAGAGTCTAGTGTTTTCCATCTCCAACTTTCTGCAGGGGAGAACAGAGCCAAGTTAGAGCAACCATGTCTAAGCCATTCAGCATCAATATGTAGAGAAAAAGAAAGGTCATTATTGATATTGTTAAACCACATTTTCTCCTAACATGTTGGAATTTTACCGATACATACTGACTAGCTCTTAGAGCTATTAATCATATCCAGTCAATGTTGGATTTAACCCTGAATTTAGAAATTTCATAGGAAATTGGAAGTTTAAGATGAAATAGACACAAAACTTCAAAGATAAAAAAATTAAATTTTAGTTTAACCTTTTTTAGAAAATAAACTAAAAGGTTCTTAAAAGACTATTGTTAATTTTACTTAGTAATCATTTAGTTTTTGGTTTTTGAAAATCGAACCTACCAATACCTCTTTGGCCTTTAGATTTCTTTGCTTTATTGTCTACTTTCTACCAATGTTTTAAACAACGGAATCAAGTTTTGAAAACTAAAAAAAGTAATTTTTGGAAACCTATTTTTGTTTTTGGATTTTGGTTAATAATTTAACTCTTTCACTTATAAAAAATGAAAAACATGGTAAGAAATTGAGAGAAGACAACTAACAAGTACAAGTTTCAAAAACCAAATAATTATCAAACGAGACTAAGTTATTTAAACAATTCTAAATTCTAAGCGAGAGATGTGGTTTAATATAAGAATGGATAGTAATGAATAAAAAGTTAATTGATCCATTGACAAGCAAACATATCAGTGCAAAGTATGGAATCTAATAATATAACAAATTGACATGGAAGGCTATATACTATTATTGATATAATTAGTCATAACAAAAGTTAAATGAACGGACAGATATAGTCTACCAAAAAAAAAAACAATAAATATAGAGAATACGAGATTTTTAATAGGCTAATATGGTTGCTTCTCGATTTGTGACTACATCTTGGTGTAAGTCATGACGCACCATCACAACACATTGTGAGAAGGACATTATCATGAAACCGGATCACGAGCAACAAAACTCACAATAAAGCAGCTTATTACTTCGCAAAGGTAGTTTCTTTTTTGGAAGGAGAAAATAATCATATTAATCATATTTCCTTCAATAAAGTTCTAAAAGCCATACCTCTTCCTTCTTGCCTTTAGTGAAGAACTCGTAGGCCCCATAAAGAACTAAACCCCATCCAGTCAAAGACACAATCACAAACTGTGAATACAGATATATGTTAAGTAAGGTATGTAGTGATTCTAAAAAACAATGGAAGGAAAATCAATCAATTAGAAGACGTATATAAGATGGCAGATAGCATTACTCATGCCTCTAAAAATTGTTTCCAAACGTTTCATGAGTGTTCGCCACGTGATTATAGTGTTTAACAAGTAATTGGCATGTACTCAACTTGTTCAACTAGTGTATTACACAACGCCCATTGCGGAGATAAATGTCGGAAAGTGTCAAAGCGTCCACATGTGTTAGACACGGACATGTTAACCAAACTAAAATGTGCATGCATCATAGAGGAATATGATCAAAGCAATGAAATAATCAGAGATCAAGCATTTGAATGAGAATGATAATCAATTTCAAAAACTAGAACATGCTCACATGTTCTCCTTTCCATCTGGATGGATTAAATGGATCCTCCCAAAAGTTCACCTTCGAAGGTCCATGATGATCTGCAAGATTACAAAAGCAGAACAAGCAAATTACTTGTAGATCAAAGTTCATCAATTACTTCAGCTCGCAAGTTTAATAACAGCATTTTACATGATGAATCAGAACCAAACTTTTCAACATAGAGGAGAGAAAGTTATAGGATTTCGTCCAATATTCCCAAGACACATGATGATATAGCTTCATGACAATAAATCTCAGGATTCAAGGTTTGGTTTACAAAGTTTGAGTTTCAAATGCACAAAGAATACGTCATAAAATCAAGTTTATGTAACTTCTAATTGGTTTGTGAGTCTATAAAATTTGTAAAAGTTTGCGAGTAGCGTGAAGTGGATTTATATAACATAGGCCAGACGGCAGAGAATCAACAAATTCAAAATATGAGATGAACAATTTCAGATATCGAAAGGCGGCGCAGAGCCTAATGTGGAGCCAATCATCACAAATCGAGGAAGAAAGCCCCAAAGACAAATCATGGAGGAAACGAAAACTCTGCTCGGCGGAGCCAGTTCAACTCGTTCTTCCTAATTCATTCAGTGACAAAGAGTTCTTATACCGAAACAAGCACATAGAATTCTACTTTCTTCCATTTCCAATGTTTCTAAGCATCCAATCATCAGCTCGAGGTGAAGAACAAACGAAATAACAAACTGTAAACAAAGCAAGGGAGGGAGCAAATGATGGAGAAGGTTGATACCGCCACCGCCGGCGAAACCGCGCCGATGAGTTAGAGAGGCGATTTGAGCCGTAGAAACTGGCTTGTGAGACGGAACTATGTGGCGAGCTGCCGTCGTCCATGCCGCCATGGTTCGGTGCTCTGCTTTTGGAAATTGTGACGAGAAGAGAACCCCGTGGAGCTTAACAGAAGCCTAGAGTGTCATCGAATCGTGATTCATAGATTCGGTTGTATTTATACGAGTTTTTGAATTATAAAGGTTGAATGGGGAACATGAGGCTTAGCTGTTTGAAATTATATGATTTATTCACAAAGCTATTTTTTTCCTATCTGTTATATTAATGTTGAGGTGAACGGATGTAACAATAGTTAATGCTTTTTTCTTTTTAATTCAACAACATTCACATTTAAAACATATGTTGTATAATATTTAAATCGATTTAGGTCATGACCAGATCACAAGTTAGGAGTGTATAAGTGTATAACTCTAATAAAAGCTCTTAATCGTTTCATTAGGATGTTTCATTGAGATTATACATTGTATAAATCTGGTTTAAACTCTTAATTATTTCTTTGAAATTGCTTCTACATTTGTTATATTAAAAGCACTGCATGCAATTGTCACACCTCATTAATTAAATATGACAGGTTTGTGATATCAATATAATTTAAAATCTAAAAATATAAATGCAACCATTTTAAATTAAATGTTTGAATAGATAATAAAGGGGAAAGGATCATTTTAGAATTTTGAATTTTAAACTTGTAGAATTGTATTCATTCTAACCACAACTTAAGTTGCACCTCAAATTTAAGATTTACAATGTTAAATTTAAATGTAATGTAGCCAACTTTAACGTATTCTAACGAGTTTTCACTCTAAATATTGAAATGAAACATACATATTTCGATATAAACTTATCTAAGGTAAGATATATAGATAAAACTTGAGAGAATTTTTCTTATATTTTCACTAACTACACTTAATAATTGCAAAAGATGATTAACTTTTTCTATTTGTTAAAAAGGGGCAACATGAAATTACACATCAATACATGTAAAATGTAGGTCATATTAGTCTCATTTTACACCAATGTTGCCTCAAGTATACAAACACAAGCACAACCTGTGTTGTCAATATACTGATATCCTGTCAAAAACAAAATGCTATTAGCCAAATCACTCTTGAAACACAAACTTGGTGTAAATGCTCTCCCTCATTCATCACTACAGTTATACTAGCCTCCTTTCAAATTAGATAGGCCTTTTGTAATCTCTCCTTGGATCTCCTCTTTTGTAATTTCATAACATCAATGAAATTGTTTCTTATCTAAGAAAAAGAAACATACGAAGGAAAACAAGAGAGGGGTTTGTATACAACTTACTAATAATTCCATCCAAGAAAATGTTGAATGCATAGCTTTAGACATGATAAAACATTAAACTAATTTTCAAATCAAACTCTCAATCTATAAGTTACATACCTTGTCAAGAAAGGAAACCATTATTCTTGCTATTCTAGTACAATAATGAACAAGATTGTCTACAGTCGGGATCGGATGAAGATCCTTTTCCTGTTTTCGGTTACATTGGCTGATCCTTTGGCACCTTCCCCTGGCAACTTCTTTAGTGGTTCAGAGTCATCAACAACCTCTGCAGATGTACAATGGTGTTGCTTCATTTTATTCTTGTGCCCCTCCGTTTCCTCCATCTCTGCCTGCATCTTATCCATCACTAGTTTAAGCTCTTCTGGCTTCTTTTCATTTAAAGAGGATGAATGGGGCGTTTCCTTTATTTCTCCCTGCCCAATCTTATGTGCCCGATTCTTACCTACATGACTCAAGCACGAGAAGAAAGAAAAAAATGAGAAAACGAAAAGTTGAATACGAGCAGAAATTAGTTGAGGACTTTTAAAGATTGTCCACAAAAAATCAGGAGACTAATCATTTCAGCCAGGAAAGGTATGTAAAGAAAAGACGTAAAGAAAGATGTAAGCATAACAATGCATTTTCACCGAGTAATTTCAGGCCGGCAAATTATCAGTAGAGGTGTAACTAGACGAATTCAGGTCAGTCTTTTCCCAAAAGCAATATCATACCAACGTGTCAGTTTATGGGGGGAAAAAAAGCCTGAAGCCAAAACCAAAATTTTTTAAAACTAAACCACCGAAACATAATCTAAACTGACAGTCTGACACAATAAATGAACGATCTCATATTTTTTTCCATTCTCGTGGTATATCAGAACCCAACGTAATCTTAAACTTTTATAACAGATTTTTAATGAATAACCGAAATGAAATGAAGAGCACAAAATAGAGGAGGGTGAACTAAAGAAAACCTCCAATCGAGTAAGACAAGACCTAACAGATTATAGAAAGAAGAATCAGATAGAAAAAGGACGCAAACTAAAGAAAAGCCTCCAATAGTGTAAGACTAACACCTAACAGATTATAGAAACAGCTCTGTCACTGTCCACGGAATTTCTACAAAAAGATTTCAACCCAAGAAGGGCTCAAACATCACTTAAAAACCTCTCAAGCCCTTAAAAGACCCCGTTATTCCTCTCTCCGAAGGCCCCACAAAACAGCAAAGGCTCCAACATGCCACAAAAACTTCCAAAGAGGATGAACAACTCCTTGATCGGCAACCCCTATGTCTAGCGGGGCTTGAACCAAACACCTCAAAGAAAAGACTCTGAACAATACAGGCTAAATCACACTCTAGAAGATGTGATCAAGGTCTCTAGCCTCCCAGAGCACCCACTACAAAAAATGCAACACACTGGCAAATTAAACAATCTTTGAGAGACTTGCCACACAAAAAACTTAAACCATCTTTGAAATTTTCACCTACACTCGAGGGAAAACTGGATCAAAATAAAGGGGAATCCAAATTTTGGTACAAGTTTTGGAGCAGCTGGAGGAAAATTGAACATTCAGGCCGTGCAAAATTCAACTACTTGGAACTTCAAAAAGAACTACGATGCTCATAACATGCTATTGCAATATGCAAACTTCAATTTTCTTCCACGCATATTCCTAATCGAATACAAACTAAATGCTCTCACAAAAACTTTCCATCTTTTTGGGGCAGCGGGGAGGGGAGAGATCCAACAATTCAGATAAGAGGCAGACAAGTCGAAAAGAATATTTAGGGGCGGGGCGGAAGAAGATTTATAATATATATATATATATATATATCAGAGCTATATAACACTACACTGGATCTTAACCTGAACGAATTAGGGTTCGTAGTGTTTTCAATGTAAATGAAAAACTGAAAGCACCAAAACTTGGTATATATTCGACAGATGAATGTTTATGAGGAAGAGAGATGAAAGAAAACCGGAGATGGGCTTGAGAGAGCTGAAGATAGTAGAGTCAACGACGAACTTGCCAACGCCGGTGAGAAATTGGATGATCTTCGTCCGCAGGTCACGGTGGTGAAAGCCGTCTTTTAGATTACGAATACGGTTGTTTCCAACGACGTCATCCATCTTATCGGCCGGCGGCGAAACGAATCAAAGTGGAAGCAAAAAATATCTGGGCTCCGATAGTCCCTTCACGGTGGTCCGTGTCGTAAGATTATGTAGCGGTTCGGCTGGTGTGAAAATGCCCATTCATGATTCAAATACCAATAGGTTTGGCCACGTGGCACTATTTCATGCGTTAAATTTACTTCTGGCTTAAATCATAATTAACTTCTTTCAATGCCACCGTTGAGCTAAAAATTGGTGATGCACATAATAATAATAATATTATTATTTTTTCCCTTTTTCATCCATTCAGTTGTCTCCAAATTATGAATCAAATTTTCTACAAGTACAAGTCTTTGTGTTTATATATTAATTCATATTTAATTATCAACGTTCAACTTTATTAAAACATTTAAGTTTTAAGAGGGTAATAAAGAAGAAGATTTTTGTTTAAATAACGTTTTTTAATAAATATTGACAAAAATAGGGTGACAGAGAAAAAAATACCAAAAGTAGGGTTGTTTAATCGTAGATCGAGTCCACGAGTATGCGAAATCGTAGACCGGGTCTATGATTACCTCGCCACGCGCATGCTCTTTGCCATGCTAATGCCGCTGACTGGCTGCGACTTCCACGCCAACACTTTGATGATTTTTCCTTAAAATTCTGATAAGAATTTTATGGGAAAGGTCACAGAAAGCAATTGTGGTAGCCGTTAGCAATGTAAATTCAGTCAGCGAACAGAGGTAGGAAAATTGCAAACCCGATCCAAGAGTTAGATACAACTCCACTCCCCTAAATTTTTACATAAGAGAAATTGATATTAAAATATTAAAAGCATATCTTACTGTGATTTTGTTTTCAAAATGAAATATCTAGAGACTAAAATATATATATATATATTTTGTGAAATAGAATATATATATATAAGCCTCGTTATTATTATTTTGTGAAATAGAATATGAGAATGAATGAAGAAAACAAAAGCAAAGTTTTGAAATGATAAACACACACCCATGTCTTTACAAGAAAAAAAGTACAAGTATTTGGAAATGCAAGTGCAGGGCTTGCAGTTATTGGACAATCTTGGTTGAGATGTTTAGTTTAGACAGCATTCATGGTTTTTTGTAAATCCTTATGTTCAAAAGCAAAAGAAAGACCTTTGTCTTTCAATTCTCTTAAATCCCCAACCTTTGCCTGATGTAATGCTAAATTTTCAATGGCCTTGTTTTCTTCAGCATCCCCTCCTTCTAAGAATGCTCCCATTATTTTCCCATCTTTTATCCAGTAACACCCAAACTTTGGCTTTTTCGCTGCTGGATTTCTGTTCCCGAACAGCACCGTTGTTTCTCCGACGTTGTCTCCGTAAAACTGCCACGACAGATCGAAAACGCGTGAGTAGAAGTAGGGTAAGTAGTCATATTCTTCAACAACCTTGCCCTTTGCCATGACGGCCTCCACAGCTTTCATTGCTGATTTTCTTGCATGATCAACATGTTCAACTCTTCTCATTTCATTGTAAATCTTCATTGGGAACCAAGCGACATCCCCGACCGCATACACGTCGTTGATGCTCGTTTTAAACAACCCATCTGTCTTGATCCCTCCTCTATTCATCTCAATCTGCCCTTGGAATAGCCCTGTTGTAGGTCTTGCTCCAACCCCAACTACAACAATGTCAGCTTCTAGCTCTCTCCCATTTTTGAGCTTCACCTTCTTTACCTCCCCGTTCGGATCAGCTTCGAGCTCGATCACAGATGTATCCTTGATGAGTTTGATCCCTTTCAACGTGTAGTAACGTTCGTAGAATTCGGCAATCTCTTTCGTAAAGAGGCGGGGCATGCACCAGGGATCAGGATACACCATTGTGACATTCAAATTGTTGAGTTTTAAAGCTGCTCCAACTTCAAGTCCAATGTATCCACCTCCAACAACCACTGCTTTTCCATTCTTTTTTGCTTTCATTGCTTCAACAACTTTGTCAGCATCCTTAACATTTCTCAAATACAAAACATTTTTGGCTTGATCTCCTTTTACACCAAAATCACTCAGTTTTGCAACCCCTGAACCCGTTGCAATGATTAAAGTCCCAAACTTGAAAATTGTACCATCTTCACTTGTAAGTGTTTTGGAATGAAGGGCTGCTTTTACAATCTTTGTATTGAGGATCAATTCTATCCCTTTCTCCTCATACCAACTAGGATTCAATCTCTCCCCTCCACTCCCAACACACACATGAAACTGCGGCAGCCTCGCTGCATTCCTCGGAAACAGATATCCCTTGCTGAGCGCTGGACGTTCGTACGGCGCCACCCACTCCTCCGAAATTATACCGAGCTGCCCCGGCTTCACGCCTCGTCTAACGAACTCCCTTGCTGCATATCCTGCTGCCACTCCCCCTCCAAGAATCAAATATTTGAAACAGTTGGGAAAGTAGTATTTCCCTTCTTCAAGTAGCTCTTTTGCCTCATTAATCTTCTCTCCAACAACTCTTCCATACAGATAAACAGCAACTGTTAAAATCTTCCATTTTCGGATTGATTTTTCGATGTCTTCGACTTCGTCGATCAATTCCTCTACCTTCTCCTCCCATTCCTCGCTTTGATCCAAACTCGAACTCTCTTCCAGTTCTTCTAATTGGATGCTTAGTTCTCTTGTTAATCTTTGTAGGACATCCAAGTTTTCTTCAAAGTCTCTGTAATACTTCAACTTTTGGTCAATCATGTCCCAAATTCCTGCCATTCTTGAACAAATGAACTGCCCCATCTTCCTTTCTCCTACAATGTGTATAACACAAACACTTTCTCATTCTCTTACTTCTATTGTTCATACTTCTTAATAACAACAGCATTTCATCACCAACATGCTAAATAATTAAATTTGTGACATTTAATGAGTTATATTTCAATTTCATAATCCATGCCATCAATCTAAAATTTGATTGGCAACAATTTTAAAGAAAATCAGATTTCCTATAATTCATCTATTTGATTTATTATTATTTTTTTTTCGATTTAACTATAACTTATCTCTCCATGCATCAATCTCATCATATCTAAATTGGTTAAAACATTATAATACACGACCAACTTTTTCAGAAGTGTCAAATAGGTTTTTGTATTTTCTATTTAGTTATTATAATAGAATTTCTTAAGTATAATAATATATGACGAGTCCATAACTTTTAATTTTGTTTCTATGCGTTCATGTCATATTCAACGTTTTTCAAATTTATATACCGATTAAACATAATTTTGTGTGCTTGTATTAAGACCTTAGTTTTTAATTTTTTACCTAACTATGAATCTTTAAAGGTGCCAAACATAATAAGGACCTATTAGCCCAAAACAAATATATATAGAGAGAGAGGGAGGGTTACTAATTATTAGATAATACTATTAAATTTTATAGAGCTATTTGACTTCTTTCATTCTTTTCTTTTTTTTTTATATTTATTATTTTTTTATATAATTCAAAGACCTATTTTAGATGCAACACTAAAATTTAAAGTTGGTTTGATAATGATTCTATTTCCTGTTAAACATTGTGGTAAATTAATCATAGATATTTCTTAGGGAGAATCATCTATTTAATTCAATGTCTTCCAAAATAACTCATTTCATAGAGATTAAAATTAGAAAAATTGCAAGAAGTAAAAAGAAACACAAGGGTAATTCTGAATTTATCAATAGTTTTCTAAATTTCCAAATAGTGTAAACATTTTAAATTTATTTTTTCAATCTTTTTTATTATTCCAATTTTACCTTAATTTGTATATCAATGGATCTATGTAATATATTTTATATTTGTTATATCAATCAACTCATATATTTAGATTTGATATTTCAGTCGACAATATATCTTATTTAAATTAAAGAAATTAAAAAAAGCTTCTATACAATTGATATACCAGAATTCAATTGTATTCCATGGATATTGTTTGTCGATTAGGATGAATATTATTTTTAGTTTTTGGTTCATTTTGATATGAAATTGTTTTATTTGATTTGTTCGATTTTGATGATTTGATTTAGATTTTTGTGTTAGTTATGTTATTCTTTCAAAATACATAAATATCTTAATATTGCATTAATAATGGTGACAATTGATATATCAAATATAAAGTATATTTGTTAATTTCTTCTATTTTTAAGTTTTTATATGATTTTGATGACATATCAGTTACATTTAATTTGATATGTCAATTGTATAACAAGTATATATGCAGTAGTTGATTGATATGAAAAAAAACATATCAATGTTATTGTTAATATACCAAATATAAAGTATTCAATTAAGAATGATATATTTAAGTCATAACATTGGTATTTTCAATTGTATATCAATATTAATTCAAAATTCATTTCAAATATATCATTAATATATCAATAGTATATCATCATTCGCTCAAAATGTAACATTAAATATTACATTGGTATATCAATAGACACTTATTCAAAATTCATTTAAAATATTACATTGAAATATAATAGAATATCATTAGTCATTAAAAATTCATTTCAAATATATTATTAATGTATCAATAGTATATTAGCGCTCATTCTAAATCTATTTCAAGTATAACGCATTGGTATATCAATAGTATATCAGTAATGTNGATAGAATTGGAATAATAAAAAATAAAAATAAAATCATCCTAAATTTGTAAATAAAAGAATGGTTTTTTGCTTTACTTCCAATTGTGCCCTAAAATTGATAAAATGGGGAGTAGTTTCCTTAAAAAAAAAAAAAAAAAAAAAAACTAATCTGAGTGTGAAGAATCTCCACCCAATTAGTACGAAAATTAAAATGGGCCAATTTTACGGTCGTTTCCTGAACATCCTTATTTCATAAGAACAAAATTAAAATTGAATTGTTTTTTATTGATATGACGAATGAATTGATACTTTTCAAACTACCTATCTATTTTGATGATTGAATGTGAAGCAATTAGGGTGATAAAAAAATAAAAATAAAAAAATAAAAACAGAAAAACAAAAAACAAGACAGTGTGTGTACCTGGGCTGTATTGGACTTGTAGAAGATCAAAAAAGAGAACAATAGATGCAGAAGAGAGTCAAGGAAATATATATGATTCAGAACATTAAAAGAAGACAATAGGACACATTGATGATATAGACACCACTGCCTCTTTTTATAAAGACAATAATAAGTGTTAAAGAACAATGGGAAGATAAAAAGAAAGGTATCCAAATGAATTGTAAAGAAGGAAAGAATGTAGTTGCCAACAATTAAGATGCAACTGCTCGTCTTCTTTCTCCATACTATACTCGTTTATTTTCCAATCTATTATTTTTCTTTTGCCATTCATTTTTAACGTTGTTGGATAAGTTTAAGTATATTTCACAGAAGATTTGGATCTCTAACTTTTTAATTACTTCCATACGTCATGCATAAATTAAGTGAATTATGCTCGTAATGTTATACATTTTATTTGATAAATAAATTATAGCATAGTTGTTGATTTGTTAAATGTTAATCCTGACGTTAATAAAAATTTCAAGACGAAGTATAGGAATGGTAAAGCTATTATGATAATTTCATATCTAAATCATTCTTTGATTATCCTTTAGTTTTATGTTTTAGAAAAGTATAGTAGCTTCCTCATGATTTCTTTGACTTTATGGAAAACACATTTGCATTGCCACCAAAGTTTGGGAAGAAATAGGAAGAAGTATTTTTTAGTTTTTAGTTTTCAAACATTGGATTTCAACATCTTTTTATTATGAAAATATAGAGACAATGTGATACAATTTGTTGTTTAAGATGCAACTAATAATATTGTTTAAATTGAGTACAATTAGAAATATTTAACTAATTTAAAATAGGTTAAGTTGCAAATGTGGTTGTTAGAGTTTGAAAAAAAAAAAAAAATTAAAATTTAGTGCTTATGGTTTGATAAAATCCTCATAAATAGTCTCTACTATGATAATTTTACCAAACTATAGAAACTAGGACAACGGTAAGTTTCTCCAAATTATAGGAGAATTAAGCTTTAAAATATCTACAAAAATTAAAATTTTATTATATACATAAAAAAAAAAAAAAAAGTAAATAGAGACGAAGAAGATTCCAAACATCAAACATGAAAGGTATGTATGGTTTTGAATATTTAAAAGCAATCTTAATTTTCAAATGTTTTCCCCACATGCAAGGTATTTTTTTGACCAATTTAGATTGCTCTTTATCTATTCTTTCTACAAACTTATTTAATATTTGCTTGTATTTTCTCTCTTATTGAATTCAAAACTAATACCAGCTTGATACCATGTTGAGGATTGTGTTAGAAAGGGAGGAAATTTGTAATTTTTATTTTTTTTAATTTTTTCTTTTTCCTCCTAAAAATGTTATGGAGTTTCCAAAAGTGCCATTATTTTTTTTCTAATAAAACAAGGACTTTTAGCCTTTCTAACCCATCTCTCTTGGTGATATTACCAAAATATCCTTGGATCTAACAACTTTTGCCTCCCCAAATGTTTGTGAACATTTGATTTGTTCCATAACAAAATTGCGATATTTTGATGATATATCGCCAAAATATCATCATAATGGTGGAGTCATATAGATACAAGGGATAATATCTTTTTCCTAAGAAAAAAATCATAATTAATTTATCAATCGTTAATATCATTGATATATCATTCAATCATTTAGTAGATATATTGCAGACATTTTTATAAAATAAGACGAATCTATTAGGGACTCAGGAGACACGTGACCATTACATATATCTATATTGATTTCCATTAAATATAAGAAATGTGTAGTTTTATTTTAAATATATATTCCATTTCTGTTATTGTGTGGAGTGGATATTTGGGACGTTGACTTCTAAGACCTAGCTGAATTATTCACCGCATACATTTACCAATTTTTATTTTAATTTTTTTTGTATATATATAAACTTAATTCCATTTTAATTTTCTCACATGTATAGAAATATCAAATATTTTTGGATCTTTATAAAATTATTTTATGAAAACTGATTAAATGACTTTTGCTTATATATTTGGGTTGTTTTAATATAACAAAATGAGTCAAATTATTTATAAATATAGAAAAATTTCATTGTCTATCAGTGATAGACAACGATAGATGTTTATAGCTTGAGTGATAGACTGTGATAGACTTCTATCACTCAAGCAATAAAAGTCTATCGCGGTCTATCACTGATAAACAATAAAAAATTTCTATATTTGTAGATAGTTTTTATATTTTTTCTATTTAAAATAATTTTTCTATATATATTTAGGTGAATAAGTCTATAAAGATTTATAATAATCTTGTAATTAGTATCACTTAATCTAGATATCATTGTTCACACGAGAATTTGACAAAAAAAAAATAATAATAATTCATGGAATGAACTTGATTTTATTGATTTGGTAGTGTTACAATCTCTAATCTATAATCCTCTGTTGCTCTTTCTCAAACATTGACTTTGATCTGAGGGTTGGTGCTTTTTTTCTCAAATCATGGGAGATCAGTCTTCAATTTGTGGATGATAAAGAGACGATCAATTTGGTTAAAAAGAGACAATGGATTCGTTGAAAAAGAGATGTTCAATTTGTTGAAAAAATTCTCTAGTCTTTGAATCTTCTAAATTTTGAACGTTGAAATTCTCTAAATTCTTTGACTTTGCTGATTTCTAAATGATGCAAATGATGGGTGGTCTCCTCTATTTATAGAGTTTTGGGAGATCCTATATGGGATTGGGTTTCCTTGACTTTGGGCCCAACTTTGGGCTTAGGACTTAATTTAATCTATGTTTAATAGCTTTAAGCCTAATCGCCACATGACATAATTTGATTGGTCAAGTTGAAATTGCCTGATAGACCAATATTCAGACAAGTGGCGTCATTTGATTGACCAATTTTTATGTCTTTTAATTTAATTTGAGGAGATGTGTTAATTTATAATTGGTTCCAAATTTACTAATCATTAACTTAAATTAATTACATGAAAATTTGTGATTGGCCAAAATTTATTAGTCAACAAATATTTTCTTTTTTTGAAAACTGTGCACCTATATGCGTGGATGAAATGAATTTGGCCAAAATTTTTCTCTTAAATGATATATGAATTTGGGGCTAGAATATTTTTACTATTGCAAGAAAGTTCCATATTTAATTAGAATAAAATATTCCTCCAATTGATATTTTCCTAATAAGAATGGTAGGAAATCTCCATGTTTGATAATTGCAAAATTGTAGGAGATTTGGAATTAAATTTTTTAATTTTATTTTCCACAATGAAAATTGTAGGAGATATTGTTATTTGATTGGATTTTTTTTTTTTTTAATCCCAAATTTTTCTTCTCTGAATTAGGAGAAGAATATTTTCCAAATAAGAGTGGTGGGAGATTTCTACATTTGATTTGGACAAATATTAATTTTTGGCTTATAAAAATTCTAGTTATTTGTTGTGTTTAATTGTTGGTTAATATCATCCAGTTTCTTCTTTTGTAGGTATTGTGCTTCTGTTATGGCCTTTCTTAACATCCTTTGCCATTATTGTGATGAGTAAGAATTAAATTTCTTCTTTTTTTTTTTACACCATTATTTTGCCGCAACTTTTAGTTCTGTCGTCGCCTTGTAAATTCAACACACACGCATATATATTGAAGGTTGTCTTATCAAAATTTTTGTTGTCATTATCACTATCACATTTAATCTCTTCGATCAACAATGTTATAAATAAAGATTAATCATTTTGTAGTTCGATCTTATATAAATTTTTTATACATAATACCCTCACTCACATGTCTCCACATAAATAATTTAGATCAAATCATTTATAACAATTACAAAATAGGTTGTATCCATACTATCACATGGATAAGACACTTATCTTATCCATATACTATAGACCTTTGAGTTATTTCTTGAACATGATCTATCTGTATGTCAACAACATAAATATTCAAGACTCTATGCAATAACTTTGAATTTTTCCGGTTAGTGGATAAAATTATATTGCATAATTAATAATTAAGTTAATCAACTAACAAATTACAAGGTTTTAGAGTATAAATCAGATGTATCCTAGGGTATACTCTATACCCAATATGTTATCCCATTTGCCTTAGCAAAGAAGACCCATGTCTTGTAATCATAGATACTAAAAGAAATATCACTTACGATAGCATTAAAAAGAACGCCTTCATAGACTTTCCATAGTGTTTTTGGAATGCGGTCATAACCCATGTTATTGAAAGCCCTTGACTTTCCATAGCGTTTTTCATCGTTATAAAAAAATGTTATAATAAGTCCATTTTTGATAGTGCACAATTAATGCTATGAAAACTTTTCATAGCGCGAAAAAAACACTATAAGTCCCTAACTTTTTATAACCTTTTTTTTAGTCATATTATTAAAAGTCCTAACTTTTTGTTAACATTTTTTTTTACTGTAATAGAAAAAAAAAAAGTTATAAATACCCCATTTTCTATTGCATAATTTTAATGTTATTGAACTTTCTATAGATTTTTTTTTTTTTTTTTGTAGTAGTAAAAAATGTTATAATAGATCTTTTGTAGCACATTTTAATGACATTATCTTTTTTAGATTTTACAATTGGTTTCAAATATTATTGTAAAATCAAATTATAAACATATATATTTATAGATATCGCTTGCCCATATTTGTCTAGACGAAGAAGATGTAGTTAATTCACATTCCATTCACATCTACAATCATAATTATAAACAAAATTTTCAAATTTCTAGCATAAAAAAAACAAAGCACTATATTCTCCCAGAAGTTTTGAATACTAAATGAATAGAACATATATATAAACGGTGAGAAATGAATTTATCGGTGGGAAATTTAGTATTTGAGTTGGAACATCTGTCGATGCTGGTATTCTAACAGGATTACTAGAATTTTGCTCGCCCATTTTCTCTATAGAAAAACATATTCCAAATGTTATATAAAACACCATTTAAATAGATAAAGAGAGTTAAGTCAAATTTACGTGTCCTTTAAAAAGGAAGCTACCACACTTTTCAGTTTCTCCACGTCTGACGTTAGGTTGTTGCATTTTCTTGCAAGAGATGCAATAGTTTTATATTTCTAACTTGATATAGAAATCGTCGACCTAGTCACTGTTCGAATCCTAGACCTCGTGCATAGTCACAATCGAAATACAAAACTCTAATAATAGCATCTTCAACATACTATCCGAATGAGACATCTTCGACACGCTCTAACGAAAAATGATATACAACTCAAGTGCCAGCAAATACCAATAAGCCAAGAAGAGAGAGTTATAAAACCCGAGAAGTTTAAAACAATTAAAAAAAAAAAAAAATCCAACCAGAGTGTTGGCCACTTGAAAGTTAATCGGTTTTCCACCTTTCTCACATGTGCCTTTGTCCAAACATCTACTCGAGTAAGTGGAGTTGAAGAATAAGAATTTTTGTACCTGGCAAAAAAATATTTTGTTATATATTACCTTTAATGCTAATTAAAATAATGTTATTATGTAGATTTATACCAAATCTTGTGTCATTCTTCATAAATATTATATTGTGTCTAAAGAATAAAATCATTCACATATTTACCATATAAGACAGTTTAAATTATATTAATATACATATTTAATTATTTTCTACCTACTTGAATAGAATGCCACAATACTTCTTATTGTTCATATGCCATACCTCAGTAATTCAGCTACATCAGCCATTTGAAACATTTGTTTCAGTCTTTGAATCAAAGCAAAATATCTCAATACCTTCGCTGGAACACCCCCCATTTCTTCTGTTTAGTACGCTTGTCCACCTACCATTGAGAATGTCCACAAATTGAACAACTCTCTTAATCTTTGTTCTCCTTCCTAAATAAGCAACAATCATTCGCACGAGTATATATGATTTGTTTTCATATCCTAAATCAAATACTTTTAACAACTTCTTTGTTTCATATGTAGATTTTAGGATAACATTCCTATAAGTTGAATCCATACCGTTATCGTTGAATCCATACCATTGATAACTAAATGTTGGTAGACAATATTAAAGGTTTGATAATTCATGCATGTTCCGTCATGTCTCATGGACATAAAATTTTGTCTACCCCACCCAATAGGGACTCAGCTTGTTTGATGAAGTTCCATGCTCCCCTCATATATTCATTGGTAGCTCTATTAAAAATATTCAAGTTCGTAATTAATATAACTATATCAATCTATTATTAATTTCATATTAATTGGACATTCTGTTATCTATTCAAATGAATTCATTCTCGTATTCATTTTCTTATTCATTCTCTTTTATATATATATATATATATATATACCATGCGAAGAGTGCAGCGATAAGTCTTTATTAGAATTATTTGTAGTTAATGAATATTGATTAATTTAATTAAAGAGTTTAATTAATTAACCTCATATCATTTGAGCTTTTAATATGTAGGTCCATGAAGTTCCCTTGCTAGCTCATTAAGAGTTAAAAAAGAATCAATTAATTTTGGATTAACTTGAATTGTTCGAATTAAATAAGAAAATCAATTGTATATGATATAATTAATGTTATGTATATAGATACATTATAAAGTTAATTTTGAATAAGATTCAAAATTATATTTTATATTATGAGAGAGATTAAATATTTGAATAAGATTATTTCAAATATTAATTATATGAATGAGGTTCATATAAAAACTATATGTTAAGTTTAATATGAATATGATTCCTATTAAAATAAGGGATCTTTTCAAATATAGCAAAAGGAACCAAAATATTTACAAATATAGCAAAATTTCACTATCTATTTGCGATAAACCGTGATAAATCACAATAGACTACTACATGTGTCATGATAGACACAAATAGTAGTTTATCGCGATCTATCGCGGTCTATCATAGATAAACGATGTATTTTGCTATTAGTTGTAAATATTTTTAGCAATTTTGCCATTTAAGATAATTTCCCTTAAAACTATAGGTTATGTGAGAGAACATTTTTTGAATATGATTCCAATTAAATTAAATATGTGATATTTGATTTATTAATTAATTATTTGTTAATTAAATAATTTTAAAATTATATATATATTAAATATAATTAATATATATCAATTAAATAATTATTATTAATTAAATATTATTAAATTAGATTTAATTTTATTAAATTAATATTCATAATAACTCCCACATACTTTTTAGAAAGGGTCATGGGAGAAAAAGAATTTGAATCTTTAGTGTTATTGATTGGAAGAACTCTTCGTAAATTCTCTCTCAAGATCTCTCTCTCAATATTTCTCCTTTCCTAACCAAAAAGTAGAGAACTCACAACTCCTTTTGGTTCTTTCCTAAGATTAGTAACAAAGATCTTTTTGGTGGTGTCTCAAGAAGGTTCTCTGCACGTTGAGTTCTAAGAAGTCTTTGGGTGTACGTGAGATCCTGCAAGAAGAAGGTGAATTACATAGAAGATAGTCTTCAAAGGTAGAGTATCTTTTCTCTCTTAGTCTCCTCTTAAAGCATGCTAGATTTTGATGTTTATCCCATTTCTGTTTTGTATTCTCTATATTTTGGTTTTTTCACAAAGAAACTTATTGGCACATGGTGATCAATTGTTTCTGTGAGGAATTCAATTCCTTCATGTTGAGTATCTAATCTTTTCTCATTCAATGCTTCTAACTTTTGGGGATGTAATTTAACATTGTCTTCCACAGTTAAACCTTCTTGAGCTGCCATTTGTAATGATGAAATTTCTCTTTCAAATGGTAAGACAACTTCAACGCCATAAACTAAGGAATAAGGTGTGGCGCCTATTGGCGTACGCTAGGTAGTTCAGTATACCCATAAAGCTTCCCCGATTCTTTCTTGTCAATCTCTTTTTTTCTTGGAGACAAGTTTCTTCAATAAAATCCATAATGTCTTGTTTAATGTTTCGGTTAGGCCATTTGTAGCAGCTGATACATGGATAAATTACATTGTTTGAAACCAAACTTCTTGCATAGCTTGTCTATTAGACTATTGAAAAATTGTGTCATGTTTCACAATGCGATGGGGAAAGTCATAAACGGTAAATAAGTTGGCTCGAAACAGAATATGCTACATTTTTCTTTCTTTGCTTCTTTTAATGTGATAGCTTCAGCCCATCTTGAGAAATAATCTGTCACTGCAAGGATATAAGAATGTCATGCCGATGATTTAGGTGTTAAAGGGCCAACAAGATCAAGTCCTAAAGCTTCAAACAACAATAAGACTATTGTTGGATGAAGTGCTTTTGGAGACTAATGTATAAAATTAGTACGAAACTAACAAGCTTCACACTTCTTTGCATATTGCATTGAGTCTTGAAACATCATAGGCCTATGGCACCCCATCCTTCTCAGCTGAAAGTGAAGTTTTGGTCTAGATTGATGAGCTCCGTAAATGCTCTAATGAGCTTCTTCTAATGCTTGATTAGATTATTCTTTTCCTAAACATCAAAGAAAAATATCTTCATATGAGCGACGATACAGATTACCTTAGTAGTAGATGAATCGGGATGGTCTTCGCATTTTAGTTTTATGTCGTGCATCGATTGGGAGTTTCTCATGCTGCAAGTATAATTGGTTGTCACCAATCCTCTTCGTCAATCAGATAAATAGAGATTGCATTTATCTCTTGGCTTTCATCTCCAACTGGTGGAGCAATCCATCTTTGGTAGAGTGAACCGTTCAAAACTTCACTTTCCGCAACTGTTAAGGTTATAACCAGCATTGACAAAGCATCTGCCTTTGAATTTTTGACTCTTGGAACATGCTTTATTGTCACGCTTTCAAAGTTTTCCAATAAACGCCTAGCATAGTTGAAATATGGTATTAGGTCTTCATGCTTAACCTCATAATGGAGCAATAATTGGTTAATTACCAATTTCGAATCTCTGTAGATTTTAATATATGTCACCCCGATTTCAAGTGCTACTTGGAGACCAATATGAGTGCTTGATATTTCGCAACATTATTTGAGCATACTTCTACAAATGTGAAGTTGTAAAGTAACATATATTTTCCAGGTGAAATAAATTTTACACCTACCCCTGTGCATCCTTCCTTCGGGCTGCAACATCGAAGTACATCATCCAAGACTTAAAGATTTCAACATAGAAGATCTCTTCATCAAGCAAGTATTCAGATAATTTTCAGTTTGATGGCGCTGAGTGATTTGCCAAGAAGTCTGTCAAGGCTTGCCCTTTTATCACCTTTTGTGGCACATAGATGACATCATACTGTTGAAGTAAATTGCTTATTTAGCCAACCGTCTTGAGATAATTGGCCTCGATAAGACGCATATTTAATTGGATCAACTTTCCTCAAAGTAGTAATCAACTATCCACTATTATTTGACGGTAGAAAACACCAAAAAAAAAAAAAAAAAAAAAAAACTCCACCATTCAGATTGAAGACCCTCATGGCAAGAACAAGTGTCAAAATTTCAGTTCAATCAAATCATGAATGGACGACCTATAAAACGCCTTTATATGGAACGTCTTTCTTTTCAATTTCTCTCTATCATAGCCATATTTTCTCTCTTGATTTGCGTGTCAATATCAATTTCACTAATTGGCTACTTTAGTTTTTATATTAAAAACCTAATAGCCCAACTTCAAGCCTTAAATGTGGGCTTTCCCCAAAAGTGAAAGGGCAAGTGCAAATAGGCCTAACAAGAGAAATAGTAGATTTTAACTTTCCATTTGGAAAAATAACAAATCAGCTTTCCTTTCCTAGAAATGGCAAAGCAAATTAAAAATAATTAATTACGAATTTATAAAAGTCTAAATTACCCCTCAATCGTTCAACTAAAATGTTACTAACTTATTAAGAAAGATTGTTTTAAAAGACACCAACATACCTTTAGTGTGTTGAAAACCATCAGCCAATTCATCTTCCCACTGTCAAACCCTTTTCACCATGAGACCCACCAAGAAACTGAAAGAATCGAATTCCTAGTAAAAGCTTGTGATCGTTTAGCTTTCAATTAAATTACATGAAATAACATCACAAAACAAAGATATAGAGAGATTAAACATGTTGTGAACTTTAAACATGGGGAACAAGGAGATTTACCTTTGAAGAACTTTTTATTCAAATCTTCTCCAAATCTTGTACAAGTGTCTCGAATAATCATGAGCAAGATTTCCTCTTCTTCTTCGAACCGGACATCACCAATAGGTCTTCCTTGCTATTTTCTGAGTCATGGATTAGATGGTGGGATGTTTTTTTTTAAAGAGAAAAGGGAATGCTTTTTGCAGAGAATTTTCTTTGTTGTTTTTCTTGAGAGAAAATTTGAGAGAGAGAGAAAGGGATTGAATTTTCATAAGTGAAGAAATCTTTCTTCCTTTTTCCTTTTATTCTGTGTAATACGTAACACATAAGGAAAGGAGAAATAACACCCTTCCACTAACTCACTCTCCTACAAACTGCAGAGGAGTTATTAATTATTTATTTATTATAAATGGAAAAATATCAAAATATTTTTAAATATAAAAAAAATTCACTGTCTATCAGCGATAGACCGCGATAAACTTCTATCACGATCTATCACCTAGTGATAAAAGTCTACCACGATCTATCTCTGATAGATAGTGAAAGTTTTCTATATTTTTAAATATTTTTGTTCATTTTGCTATATTTGAAAAAAAAAATTCTTAATTTAATTTAGTCATATTAAACTAAAATAATTTAATTAAATATCTCATATTTAATTAATTGCTTATTTGAATCATATTCAAATACACATCTCTGCTAACCTATAGTTTTAATATGAATCTTATTCATATTATTTTAACCTATAGCTTTTAAATGAATCTAACTCATATTGTTTATTATTTGAATCTTATCTAAATAAATTAAATCCCATTCAAAATAAACTTTATATTATAATGTTTCTCTATAAATTATCATAATTTACATAAATTCCCTTAAAACAATTTGAACGATTCAAATTCTTCAAAAAAAACTTTTAGTCCTTGTTTTACCCGTTGTGAGCTAGCAGAGGGGCCTAATGGTGGACCTACAGTTATAAGATCTAATGATCCGAGATTAATTAATTAAACTCTTTAACAAAGAAACTTTTATTTATTCAATAATTTGTTTTTTAATTTACAAACTACAAGAGATCTAGGACATAAATCCCAACAGAAACCAGGACTCGTGTCAGTCAAAGTTCAAAATTAAAATTCACTGTTTCATCTTCCTCAACCCAAAATATCCACTACCTTATTAAGAAAGATTGTTAAATACACTTTAATTAAAATAGATCAACATATCTTTGTGTTGAAAACCACTACCCAATTCATCTTCCCAATACCAAACCCTATTCAACACGAAACCCACCAAGAAACAGAGACACACGCAAAATAAAGTTCAAAATTGAAACCCACTGGTCGTTTCATCTTCCAAAATTTAAAATTCATTTCCATCCATCAATTCAAAATCAATAACCGGAGAGTGAGAAAGGCTTCATGGCCTTCATTTGAGACTGAAACCCGATAGTGTACAACGTTCAAATAAACCTGTTTGCTCCAATCGTTGTCCATCTGAGAGTTGATAAGTTCCTGAAATCGTAAGTCATGATAATGGTTATTTTCATCACACTTACCATTGGACAAAACCCTTAATCTAACCTTAACAAGCTAGGAAACAAAATAAGAACAATAAAACAATGAAAGAACTATTGGACACTTAACTGCATCTTGACTATACTCATTTATAGTCTAATTTAATGAAATATAAGGTTGATTACGTGAATTAAGATGAGAAGGTATGAACTAAACTCTATGGAAAACAAATTTAAAACAACGATAATACGATTCCAAATTTAAAAAGAATAATTAATAATAAAAAAAAGATGTAATATCAAATCTATAATTTTAAAACTATGTATCTTAGTTAGTTAGACAAATTAATATAATATGAGATTTTTAACCATCATGGATTGGCTTAGTGGTACTGGAAATATCTTAAAAAGGCCAAAGGGCTAAGGGGTCATAGGATCAATTCATGGCGGCCACTTTACCTAGGATTTAATATCCTAATAAAAAAGTTTTTAAAACTTAAATACCCACACAAATAGGCTTCTATGACTCTAAAAAACAGCCAGACTTTTTTTTTTAGTCATTTAATCGCCCATCATCTAAAGTGTACAAATGACACATGAGAAATCAGTCATCATTGATAGTTTCATGACTTTTAAACATAGTCAACAAAGAACATGTATTGACATTTATCATAAGTCATGGAAACCATTTTTCGTGACAATTTTCTATAGTCATTAAATAATGAAAATGTTGACTTTTTCTGTCAAATAAAGAGTTACCTTGACATTAAAATTCTGTCATCAAGCAACAAATAATGACACATTTAGAGTGTCAATAATGCCTTAATTATGACATTTTTTTAAGGTCATTGAATTACATACATTGTCACTTATTTATAGTCATAGAAGTCTGATAGACGTTATTATACCTATGTTTCATACATGTTATTACACATGTGTTTCATACATGTTATTACACCTGTGTTTCCTTCAGTTTCAACACAAAATATGTACACAAACATAAAAAGTAACTTTCATATATAATAATATACTTTCGATCATTAATACAAGGAAACTAATAACAACAACACTAGTAACCAAATTTTGGGTACATCATTTACAAATTTAGTATTTAGAACTAAGTGTTGGCATAATCCCAAAAAAAATATATATAACACCTATTTAAATATCTTGGTTGGTGAGTTTCCTTACTTCAATGGCCTTGTCCAGGAACTTTGTTAAAAAAAAAGACATTCATATTTAACTCAATATATAAAGGTGAACAATATTAACAATATGCAGGTTATATATATGTTGATTGTACTGTGACAATATCATTTTGTTATATACATTTACACTGAAAACCCCACTTTAGTCATACAAGTAAGCTTCAATGAACACTTTCAAACAAAAATTATACATAGAATCATAATATAACCACATAAATAGGCTCAAAATCACATTATAATCTCACTTTTCAACCTTAATAACATGAATAACCTCCAAATTTAACTTATACACTAGTCTACTAGAAAGAATAAGGGTTAATTGAAAAACTTCTTCGTTTAGGGATGAGGGGGACAAGTGAAACATAATACAGTAGGAGCAAAACAAATATATAATTATTGTAACTTGTCCAACCTTTTAGGAGTATAACTACTAAAAAGTAGAAATACTCATACATTAGTCTATTAGAAAGAATGAGGGTTAAATGAAAAAACTTCTTCGTTTAGGGAAGGACAAGTGAAACATAATACAAAAAATATTTATCACAAAAAAAAGATATCTTCCTAGAACTCAAGCACATTAATCTAATATGAGCAAAACAAATATATAACTTAAATACTCTCAAACCAATATAAAAAGTACCTAAAAGTTTTTCAAGAAACAATTTAACTCCCCATACAACCAAAATAGTTCATATGTGCACTTTCATTATCAAAACCAATTAAAAAGTACCTAAAAAATGTCTAAGTGACACATTATCAAAATCAACTCAAGCATATAATAACGACACTAAATGGATGAATTAGCTACCATAACTGTAGGATAGCCACACATAATATACATGCATTTATAAACAGAGTTTGAACTTTAATTTTAAAAAATACCTAAGTATTTGAAGGTTTATCCCCTTCCTGTTCTTGCCCCAACAATTTTTTAGTGATATGAGAATGCATTCCAACAATCACCGACTTCAAATAAGAAAAGTTATATATTCTGCACCTAGGAGTGAAATTTCTTTAGTCACACACTTATTAGAAAGAAAAAAGAAATTACCTCAAAATCTAAAATGTTATACACTACTACAATTTTGACCTTCGTTGACAGCCAAAAAATGTCATAGTCTCATCCATCTTTCACCACATGAATTAGTATCAACGTCATATCCAAAGTATATAAAGAAAATATCAATAACAACTATGCAAAAATGTACAAAACATCACTAGTAGCTTCCTATGATAAAGCAAACCATTCACTCATAGACTCATCCATCTTTCATCACATGAATGACCTAGAATCTTGTTATCTACAAGAAGAAAAATATTTCGACTAGAATAATACTTACCTAATGTTCCAAAGCTCCTCAGTTATTTGAAAGACTCCTAAAGCAATAAAAACATGTTCTTAAAGTCAAAACTTAGTTTGAAACTATATTTAGAGGGTGAGAACACTATTAACTCCTAAAGCAATAAATTCCATATGAACTATTCCAATGTCACAAACTATATCTATCCCACCAAAATAAAGAACAAATAAATCTAATAACCATACTCCAAAGCTTAAAATGACAAAGGTGAGTAGTATAACAGCAAGAGTTACAACTTTCTCAAACAGCTACAAAGAAAGAAAAATTTGACCAATTTGATAAAACTAGCTACAAATGAAATATGATGAAATCATATACACGTGAATGGAATATCTTTCTTTAAAGTTACCTAGTATCTTGTTGGTATGAAACAATTTTATTAGAAATATGGGTAGTTCTCTAATGAGAAAAAAAATCAACTGAAAATTTAAAAAAGAAAAAGAAAAGCAAAACTTATACCTTGTTAATGACATCTAGACTTGTCAACTGCAATGCTAAGAAAACAAGGAATCAACGGCTATATAATCTAAAATAAAAGAAAACTGGGTTCATTTTAAAATATACCATGTATAGAACATGAAAGATTTGAGGAAGAAATGGCAACCCAAAAGACAATAAAATGCATTCACTACAATAACAACCACCTAATCACAATAGCCAACAATAGTACAAGAGAATATAAGAACATGGTTGATTGAACAAACAAACAACAAAAATTAGCTTCTTTTCTTCTTCAGAAACATCTCATCAAATGAATAGTGTGCAATATATCAAAAGATCAAAGTGTAAAACTCAGATTTCCAATACCAACAATCAAGAAGTCATTAATAATATTAACAAGAACAAGACTATTCATAGCATTTG
Organism: Citrullus colocynthis; assembly: GCA_031780015.1. Taxonomy (NCBI): domain Eukaryota; kingdom Viridiplantae; phylum Streptophyta; class Magnoliopsida; order Cucurbitales; family Cucurbitaceae; genus Citrullus; species Citrullus colocynthis. The sequence continues at coordinate 1,002,882 of QLSR01000039.1, forward strand.
TGGTCCAAACCCGTAAGCAATTGTGTAGACTTCAAAGAAAACCAAAGTCTCAAATTTTATTCATCATTCAAATAGATTTCACAAGAATATAACACAATTGATTTTCAAAACCACATGAAACCACATAAAATGTTTCAAAAAAGTTCCTAAGTGTTACTTCGTCTCTCAAAACCATCTAAAAAATTAATAAAAAGTAATTAAGTGTCTATTAGACTATGAAAAATATATATAAAGTTCCTAAAAAGAGCTGAAGTGATAATTTAACTCTCAAAACAATTTAAAAAGCACATAAGTGTCATTTTAACTACGAAAGCACATAAAAAAATTCATAAATAGTGTCTAAATGACACTTTAACTCTCAAAACCACCTAAAAAGTGCCTAAGCAACACTTTGACTCTCAAAACCACAAAAAAAAAAAAAAAAAGTTTAAAAAAGCTCCCAAGTATTGTTTTAAAACCACCTACAATTAATTTTTTTTTAAAAAAAAAGGTCGCTTATTGTCCTTTTAACTATGAAAAATATATATAAAGTTCCTAAGAAGTGCTTAAGTGATACTTTAAGTCTCAAAACTATCTAAAAAATGTCCAAGCATCACTTTGACTCTCAAGACTACATAAAAAGTATAAGAAAATTCTCATGTGTTGCTTCGAGACTCTCAAAACCACCTAAAACCTTAGTGGTTAAGTGTCCTTTTGATGATGAAGAACACATATAAAGTTTCTAAAAAGTCTCAAGTAAAACTTTAACTCTTGAGACAATCTAAAAAGTGCATAAATGTCATTTTGACCATGAAAAACACATATAAAATTTCTAAAAAGTGCCTAAGTGACACTTTAACTCTCAAACCTACCTAAAAAGAGAATAAACATCACTTGATGAATTGTTTTCACAAATGAAGATTTAGCCAATTGTTGGTTTTATTAAATGCAGGTATGTATGCAAAAATAATGACTACTTAGCCACTTTTTAAGATGCCAATCTTCATACTTTCTCTCTATCTATTCATTTCAACCATTTGTTTTTTTTATATACTAAAGAACACTCCCTCCCCTGAAAACTAAAGAACTGACATCAAATTGAGAATGAAAAGACCAAACTTACCCAAATGGAAGAGCAAGTAGGAAAGTAACCACAGGGACAATGTTAACAAATGCACAAGCGAAAGTAGCATATGTATGTTGAATTCCCAAAAGAAAACAATATTGAGTTAGTGAAGCCCCGAATTAAGAACACAAACAACAAACCAATCAACAAAGAAACGAAAAAAACAAAAAGGTAATTGAGGTTTGCAGTTTGAAATTTAATGAAGAACAGAGGATGGACTCACAAGAGGAGAGGGAGACCGAGAGGAGAGGGAAAGTCGGAGTTCTGTCTTTCTAACCTAACTACCGTCGGATCGAAGTGCGAGAGGAGAGGGAGACCGAGAGGCAAAAGGAGAGAGAGAGGAGAGGGAGGGTGTCGGCGAGGTCTGAGAGTGAGGGAGGCAGTCGGGGGAGGTTTGAGATTGAGAGTGAAGGAGGCAGTCCAACAAGAGAAGAGGGAGACCTCGGGGCGAAAGGAGAGCAATCTCGGAGGGTTTCAGTCGTGGAGTCAACTGCGAAGGATAAACCCTAAACAAATCGTTCTTTTCGTTTTTAAAAGGTTATAAATCGAAGCTTTCGCTCTCGCTCTCACATTTAACGACTGTTTTTCTTAGTCATAAATCAATGACACATAAAAACAGTCATGTATTCTGCCAAATCCGAAAATTTCTATTTTTTTCCTCCAAAAACGCGTGATTTTGGATTTAATGACTCTTTTTTCACTTTCTCCTCTATTTTTGGCACTGTTCATGAGTCATTAAATGTATTATTTGTTGTAGTGACATTTGTTATAATGTCTATCAACGATAGAATCTATCACTAGTAGATTTTTCTATATTTACAATTTTTTTAAAATGTTCTATAAACTTAATTATTAGCCATAAAAATGCTATCTATTATAATTACCCACCATCACCCTTTTCACTTAATATATTCTTATCGCACCTTCATAACTTAAATACCCACATTTGTTATAGTCCCTTTTCCAATCTAAAGATAAAGGAGGTCAAAATATATATATAGTTGGATTCTGGTAAAATATTAAAAGTGCAGTTTTTTCCCATCAGAAAAGTTCAAGAAAGTGATGGGCTCCAAGCACTACAAAAGAAGCGTATGCCTTTGGTTTCAAATTGTTCCAATTAAAGACACTTAAGTTTGGGTATGCTAACTCTAGTTAAATTCCTTTTTTGATTCTCTAGATTGAAAGTGAGATTAAAGGGTGTGAGTGGTATAAAACCTTTGAGAGAGTACTCTTGAAATCGGAATTGGGAGAGAGAATTATACTGTGTGATTAATTCAAACCCTCTGAGTGCTACATAGCAGATTTTTTCTATTCATAGTGTTTTCTCCGATTTAGAATTTTTTCATGTTAATTGATGTGTTATAGTTTTATTACTTCTTTGAATTTCTCTATTATTTTGTTTGTTTACTTCTGTGGTAGGAGTGGGGTTTTTCCTAATATATATATGATTTTAATTGAAGGTTGAAAAAGTTTGGGAAAAAAACATTAGGTAACTATAAAATTCCCAAAAATGAAACCACCCTAACACCATTAAATCCTAAAGGTAGAAGAAGCCAAATTCTTAGAGCACACACACCTAAGTGCTATACTTTATCCTATTTCTAATTGTTTAAAAAAAAAAAAAAAACTAAAAATATTCTTAGCCATAAAATAACAAAAACACACCCATACACATTGAAGAGCCCTTTCCTTTTGGACCATATGTTTTTAATTTAATTTAATTTTACGAATAGAATTTGGTTTTTTGTTGTTTTGAGATTTCAAATTCTCAAATAACCATATTTAGGCACATAGGAGGCAAGATATATCGAATTTATGGTGTTTTGACTCTCATTTGTTGGTTGGCAATGGACAAACGACTTTGCCTAAGAAATAAATATTTAGTAATATATAAAGATAGAATTTATATAGACAACGATATTTTACAATATTTAAAAATATTCGTAGCAATTTTAATATTTAAATTAATTATAGTTTATTTGTGAGGATCCATGAGGAGAAAACTCTTATAAAGTTGTTATCAAAATACATTATTAAGTGGTAGCGCGAACTTTTAGCTTCACATAGAAGTCTACAATGCTCTATAATTGAAATTTTCAAAGTGAACAATCGAACGAATATGTTCACTAAAATCTGAGGATTAAGTACCTGTTTGGATTAACTTAAAAAATAAATGTTTTTCAAAAATTCATTTTCATTTAAACACTTTTGATAAGTTTAAATAAAAACTCTAGTGATTTCCAAAATCCATTTTGAGTAGTTGTCACAACACTTGTTTTTCTTTCAAAATGATTTAACCTTTAAATTAAACACTTGAAAAGGTATTCTAAACACTCCCTAAATTTATAATATTTGTTGTTAATAAATAAAATTGGTTTAAAATATTATTTTGATCACTATACTTTAATTTGAGATTTATTTAATTTTAGTTGTTATGCTTTTTTTAATTTATATACATGTGTGTGATAGAATCGAGCTTGAGATATATTATAAGTTTAGTTTCATTTTTTTAATCAATTTCAATTTCCAATTAAACTTATGGGAATTCCGGTAAGAAAATAGTTTTAAAATTCTCACAAATTTCCTATAACAACTGGAATTTATAGGAAAGTTTTTAATTATGGGAAATTCTAACTAAACTTTTTTTCCAAACCTTTTTTTAAAAAATAACAATAAATCTATCACAGATATTAAGGGAAACTTACCAAAAACATGAAGAAAAGAAATAGAATATTGAAGTTTAAATTTTTAAAATGAAGTTGGGTATAAAAAGATTGTGTCAGGTAATATTTTCATTACATGTAGTCCTCAACTTAAAATTTAAAAAAGAGATTAGTTTTGAAAAGGCAATTTTTAAGATCTGGGATTAGTTTTAATAGATAAAAACTTTTTTTAGTTTAAAAAAAAAAAAAAAAAAAAAAAAATTTCCCAAAATCAAACTTAAATAAATGTCAAAATTAACCCATAAAACTTAGCCAATAAAATAAGCACTCCATCTAACATTATTTGTAGTACTACAAACGTAGCCTACCAGCACCCCTAGAAAACTGAAAAATCAGTACACATAATACAAATAAATGTTTCAAAAATAATATATATATATAAAAGGACAATTAAAAAGTTTTTGCGGCTCAAGAAGTTTGTAGGGTTATTTAACCACAAATCCGGATGGAAACAACTCTCTTAATTAAGAATGCAATCCGGACAAATTCAATACATTCTTTCAAATTTACAATTTGTGTCTATTATTAAATAAACATTATAAAGGGTCTAATTTATTGCTTATACTTTAAATTTTGTGTCACTTCTTCCTAAATTCTAAAACATATCTACCTAATAAGTGTTTGAACTCCTAAATTTATGTCTAATAAATCAATAAATTTTTATTTTTGTGTCTAATCTTTCTTTGATCTTTCCAATTATTTTTTAAGGTTAAATAACAAGTTCCGTGCCACTAAATTTTCAAGTTTGTATTTATTTAATCCCTAAACTTTTAATTTTGTGTCTTATAAGTCCCTAAAATTAAAATTGTGTTTAATAGGTTCTTTAATTTTCAATGTATCTAATAGGCCATTGATATATAGAATTCCTTTTTAAAAGACTTAATTGATTGTTAATCTAGTAGATGGAAAATTGAATTTTATGTCTAACTTAATCCAAAATTTTCAATTTTATGTTTACTAAATGTGTGAATTTTAAAAATATATATACATACAAAATTAAAAGTTTTAGAGATCTCTACTGAAATCAAAATTGAAAATTTAAGAATCCTTTATATAGTTTGTTAAGCTCTGGAATTTAACTGACATAAAATTAAAAGTTTAAGAATCTATTAGACACTTCAAGGATAAGTTGCAGTACATAGAATATTTGATACAAAATTGAAACTTTAAGGACCAGTTAGATACTTTTTGAAAGTTGATGGACCAAATAAACACAAATTTGAAAGTTACAAAATTTGTAAGTTGACCTTTTTTTTTCTTTTTTTGAAAAAATCACAATTTTACTACACCCAAAATTCAAAGTTTAAAGTTTCATAAGAGATCAAATTCAAGTTTACATCTAATAGTTCAATTACTTAAATTTGCTTTTAACATGTCATATAGCCCTGTCGACACAAAATTGAAAAGTTTAGACACTATGGGATAATTATCTAGTTTTTTGATTTTTGCTCTTTGAAAATTGAATTTATAAACACTAATTTCACCGATTGATCTCTTTGGTTTCCTTATATATCTACTTCTTTTGGAGTGTTTTTAATAACTAAACCCTAAATCTTTAAAATCAGAAGGGGCAACAGGCTACGACCAAGTATGAGAATCGAGAGGCAAAGGTAGATTGGATGGGCCCAGTTATTGAAAGCCATCAATCCGTAGGATAGTCAAGGTAACAAGGGTCTAGATTTTAAGATGGTACGAGACCCGGCAAAGGGCAAGGCAGCATTGATTGAAGGCATAGGGAAGTCTCATCCCCATCTTTCGTGGCCGATCAAGCACAAGCAAGAAATGAAAGCATCAACGGTGGAGGGCGAGAGAAATCCCCAAAACCATGAGCGGGGAAGCCAGGTAAAGGGAGCAGCAAACCGAAGCATAAGGCTAAGGTCTGTGATATACGTGCATGATGGAAATAATGAAAGTTGGGGTCAAAACTAGACCTCCCATTGGGCATCAGGTCAACTTACCCCCGGGACAGACCTGCGCAACTGGATTGGAAAGAAACGTGATAATACCAAAGGAGGGCAATGGGTGAAGGCCAAAGTCAAGACTAGGGCTCAAGCCAAAGCAGGGGTCCAAGGGATGCCTTGGAAAGAAGACTTGTTGAAAACGCAGAGGGAAATCAAGCATCTTACAGGGTGACATGCGACATAAGACTGTAGCAGAAGGAGTTGACCTAGAAGCTTTAATAGAGCATGTCGTTCTTTCGTTCACAGATGAAATAATGAGGGAAAAAGTTCCACCAAAAAAAGATTCGATTAAGCATCTGGATTCGTATCCATCATGGATGGAACTCCACGAAGTATAAGATGCCATAAAATGTAGGGCATTCCCTTTTACCTTGACAGGACCAGCCAAGGGAGTGGTTTCGAAAATTGAAAAAGAGGTCTATTGGATCATTTGAGGAATTGGCAAGGGTCTTTGTGATGGAAAAAGAGATAGCATAGTAGAAGTAAACATGATCAAAAGCACTCTAATTACATTAATTTCAAGATTAAACATGCATAACAAACTGAAAGTACGAAGAAAGTAACACTTACTTGTTTTAGCTTCAAGTTTGAGTCGAATTCCTCCAAATTTCTAATCACGAACTCTTCATGGACCACCACTAGTGTCTTCCTCATTATTCTCAGTCCTTAAAATGGATGGTGGGATCCGAATTGAGATGAAGAAGAGAAGAAAAGTGAAGGATACCCACAAGTTTGGTTTTGGAGTTAGTGCGACTTTCCCATAAAGTTTGACTCAAAAAATCCAACCCTTTTATTAGTTTTTCTTCTTCTAATTAAAGAGAAAACCATGAAAATCAAATTTTCATGCTGATTGACACCAAAAAATGGTGAATAAGGTGGTGAATTTGAGATTGGAAGATGAGCTTGAAGGTAAGGTCTCCACTTCCTACTTCAACATGCAAAGTGGATAAATCCTCAAAATCCAAATTAATTTTCAAAATCAATTTGTAAAACATTAATTTAATATATATTAATAATAATTAATTAATTATATTAAATATTAAATTAATAATTTTTTCACTTTTCCGGCAATTTCAAATTCGATGAATCTTTATTCATTGGGATAATATTTAAATCGTATTTAAATATTATTAAATCTCCAAATTCGTCTAATTCGCAACTAAACAAACAAACCATAACTTTTTCTCTTTTACTAAATTTGAACACTTTAAATTCTCTCAATTTACTTGTTCTAAGATTTAGTCCATGAGCTAACAAGGGGACCTAATGGACCTACAGATCATGAGCTCCAACGATCCAAAATTAACCGACTAAACTTTTTAACATAGTTAATTAACATTCGTTAACTACCAAGTCACTCCACTAAAGCACTACAGGTCAGTCCACTAAAGCCCAGTAGCTACACTCCCCTCACTGTAGATATATTTTTATCCACTTGATATTACCATGATTAGTAAGTCGGTCTTTCACAAGTTGTTTGTAATTACAACTGGGTCAAAAAACCGTTCTACCCCTGTAATTACCTCTTATTCCTTAAGTCTCACTGATCCTCTAATGAACAATTGATTTGTGGTCCAACCAACAAATCGAGTCCCTCTTGGGCCAATGAGGGGGTGGGCCCTTTGTTCAATACCCAGAGTCAACACTTAAGGAAACAACTTCTCTACTATCCTTAAATAAGATAAGAGTGAATTTCATCTTGCAGAACTATGTCCCCAGCTATCTACCTAATTTTATCCCTAAAATGGGGGGCTTATTGAGTCGGTGAAACTGGCTACTCTCGCCCATGCAGATTAAAGGATAATCTCAAACAAACAGGAGTTCATAGTTAGCTTAGGATTAAGATCGAGTTACGTAGGTCATCAGGTTGAAATAATCAGTTTTAATAGTAAATAGTGTTATAAAGTAAAAGTGATTATTTCTTAGTTCAGTCTTACTCAAATTCATTGCATAGGATGTCCCCACTCACATGTCTCCACATGAACGAGTTAGGATCACATCATTTGTAACAAATCCAAAGTGGGTCGCATCCATAGTGCCCTAGGATAAGGTACCCAGTCTTTATCCATATATTATAAACCGTTTTGACTATTACTTAAACTTGATCCACTTTTATGTCACCGTATAAAGTCTAAGTATTCAAATATAGCCATGGGATCTTAGTTTATTGGATTAATAAAAGTAATTCACATATTCAATAACAATTTTACTGAATAATTCTCGATACCTTTATTGAGAATAAGCAATTCACAAATTACAAACTACGAGTTTTAGGACATAAAACCCAACATTTTGTCACCCAATTTCTAGGGGGGCGGGATCAACAAAAATCAACAACACATCTGTTGACCATAAAGTAAGGATCGAGGTAAATCCTACACACGATTCAATACTAAGCTTTGCAGGTGGATGGATACACTGATTAAGTAGCTCTATTAACCATAGTTAACGAACTACAAGATAAGAAGTCTTTGAGATCCTTGGACAAAAGAGAGGCAAAAACCTATATAGAATTGGTAATTGTAGCATAAAATTACATGAGTGCAAAAGAGCTATTGCGGTCCAAAGGAAGATCAGACGAGACTAGAAGGCGATCACCTCAACCTCAACCTCAACCTTGGAAAGAGACAGAATAAGGGATAGGATGCAACCTGAAATCAAGCGACGCAAGGTGGAAGATCAAAAGCCAATAAGGTTTGGAAATATCCCAAGATTCGAGAAATACACCTCAACCACCCAACCGATGGAACAAATCCTCATGGAAATAAAACACATGAATCTCCTAAGAGAGCCATAGTAGATGAAGACAAGGCCACACCGTCGGGATAAACAAAGGTATTGCTTCTTTCACCAAGATCATCGACACATGACAAGGGATTGTGTCTAGTTGAAAGATGAAATCGAAGCTTTAATCTGCAAGGGGCTCTTAAGTGAATTTGTAAGGGATCCGTCAGAGAAAAGGTCCAAGCCGACCTTGTCAATTGAAGATCCAAGACCAACTAGAGGAAGCACAAGAGACGATGAACAGCAACATCCCATGAGGGAAATTAGGGTAATCCTGAGGGAACCCATTGGAGGAAATTCCAGTAGGAAGAGAAAAGCAATAGCTAGATAGGCATATCAAGAGTCAGGAGGTCTCCAGATACATTCACTTCAAATCAAGGGTCCAAAACCTGCCTCAGAATTTTATGAAGAGGACGCACAAATACTACACCAACCACACAATGATGCACTGGTCATTACCTTGATAATAGAAAATGTAAAGATCTATCGAGTCTTGGTGGATGAGGGAAGTTCAGCAGATGTCCTAACATTGGAAGCATTTGGAAAGATGAGGTTAGATAGGGGGCGAGTAAAGAGATGTGTAACCCCTTTGGTAGTGTTTGGTGGAGGGACAGTCAACCTAGAAAGAATTATCGAGCTACCGGTAACTTTTGGCAAAGATCCCAAGTCATTGGTAAGATGATAAGTTTCCTAGTTGTGGATTGCCTGTCATTCTACAACATAATACTTGGGAGACCGACGTTGCATTAACTAAAAGCTGTAACATCAACATACTATCAGGTGCTGAAATTTCCCACGCTGGAAGGAATAAAGGAAATTATAGGAAAGTAGAGGGCGGCAAGGGAGTGTTATTTTACAGCTTTAAGGAAGACTAAGAGTAGATTAAGCAACATGGAGATTTAGAAGGCCGCAAATAGTTGGTTCTTTTCTTGTTTTCCCTTTTGATTTTTCATTTAATCGTCATAGAGGTAGATGACTCCATCCATTGGGGACTATTTGAGCGGGGGCTAGTTGGACGAATGCCAAAAAGCTTCCAAGGAAAAAATAGAGAGGGAGGCGAAAGCCGAAAAGAAACATGGCTAGGTAGAAGGCAACCTCACCGAGAAGGGGTTGGGCAATACACTCACCGGAGTTAGGAACCCTCATATGGATGTCCTCAGGAATACAATAATTGCGTCTCAGTTTATGCAAGTGAGATTCGGTGACGAGAGATGGCAAGATCAATGAGCGAACCTCACCCCCCATTTCGAATCTCTCAACAAGGGAGGTCACCTCATGGTAAGAAAAGCTCGATTAATCTCCATCATAATAGTCATCAAAATTTTCAGAGGAGCTCAAGCTATAATCTTCATCATTAGCCATGAGAAGAGAATTGCAACTACCAAAATACAAAAAAGAAGTTCACCTTAGAGAGTTTGAACCCGAGAGGAAAAGAGAGATGAGAAAATGGAGGCAAGGAGAGGAAATTTAAGGCATGGAGGAAGTTGGGTGGTCGGCCTCAGGACTGAGGTCGACGAAGAAAACAAGTCTCATTTCGGATGTGAAAAAGAAAGAGGGAAAAGCTAAAGAAAAGATGAACAAGAAACTTTAGTGAGTACTCAAGAAACTTTAGAGAGTGCTCCTTAGAAAAACCAACTTTCAAAGTGGTGTGATGCAACAATGCCCAAGCATGGGAGGCAAGAGAGGACATGACATAACAAAACAAGAAAAGAAAGAAAGAGAAATTTGTTTTGTGCTAAGAGATAAAGGAATATGTAAGAGTTAAAAAAGATTCTCTTGGATGATGTGAGAGGAAGTGCAATGGGGAGTTAGTTCAACTCTAAGGATGCAAATCCAAATGCAACTAAGCTTGGTCGACCAAGGTCCATGGCCGACTAGGAGAGAGACAACACATGGCATCAAGGGAATTAGAAGGGTTGAAGCAGCTGTAGCCAGAGGGGTAATTGGAACGAAGGAAATCGACACAAAGAAGCTACAATTTATAAAATAAAAAAAACAAAGAAAGAAAGAAAAGAGAAGGGACCACCAACTCTAACCTACCGGATGGAAAATTAGGGCCAGGAAGCTAGCTAAGTCTAGATAGAGTTAGCTAGGTGGTATTCCAGGTCAGCTCAAGACCCTGGGAACACCTTGGGTATAAAGGGCAAAGAATCTGTGAGGAGCCTATCCTTAAAATGGGCCTAACACAGCCTGGCGAATAACTTCATCATGAGATGGAGAAGCGATTGGGAACTCAATTGGACTTCAAAAGGGTTTGGCTCGATAGGCCCAGCATCCCCGAGCAAGTCCAAATTAAGTTTCACAACGAGGTGGCGTGGAAATTGAAGAGCGAAAATGTACTCCCAAGATAGGTTCTTAAGATTAAAACTTGTAACAAAATAGCTAGAAAGGCCACGAACCCTAACTTGGGAATGGAGGGCTAATGTTATGGGTGGATTTTAGAACCAAGGGCAAGAACGTCAACTAAAGGAGAAAAGACGAACGAAGAGATGGGCAGGGAGCCAAGCAGGCTCGATTAACCACGGTCGAGGCTGAGGCCGAGCCTTAAGGGAAGGTCCATGGGCCAAAAGCCTAGTATGCTTAATCCACCCATATTGGCGGATTACCGAATATTGTATTATGAATTTGTACAAAACAAGAACAAATAAAAATTGCTTTGAAACACATCCAAAGATTCAAAGGGGAAAAATTAAGTACCTTTGTTGATCTTGTCTTCAAGGTAACAATCTCTCGTTCTAGAAGAACACCTCCAAAAAATCTTCTCTAGTAAACCCTTGGGACAAGGAGCTTTGCGGGAACCTCTATGAAAAGAAAGGGAAAGGCAGAGAGTTTCTTTTTTAGAGTTGTGAGAGAGGAAAGGTTTTCCTTCTGTAAAGTTTCATGTAATTTCAACCAATAGAGATCACATATCTATTTAACGTGAGGAAAATTCCTTCCCCCACTCACCACTCCTCTGCATTGCAAGGGAGTTATTTATTTAATAATAATATATATTTAATTAATATAAATTAATAAATTAATTGTAATTAATTTATATAATTAAATAACTATTTAATTAATAAAATCTTATTTAATTAATGAAAGGAAAACAAATATCATATATTTGATTCAATGTGTCATAATACACATATACTCTCATAACTTATGGTTTTAATATGAATCCAATTCATACTAATCTAATATTTAAATCTCATTCAAAATACTAATATTCTCATATCATAAAGTTTATTTTCTCACATTATAAGTTTTATGATGTATCTCATACATAATCTTAATTGTATCACATACAATTAATTTCCTTGATTAATTTGAACACTCAAATTCTTTTATCACTTTGTTTCCTAGTTTTAACCTGTTGTGAGCTACCAGAGGGACCTAATGAACCAACAATAAGCTCCAATGATTCGAGATTAATAAATAAAACTCATTAATTATTTTAATCAACATTCATTAGCCATAGGGCATATTACTAAAGACCCATAGCTACGCTCTTATGAACTAGGGTACATTTGTCCATTGAATACCCACATTTCATAAATCAATCATTCACAGGGTGTTCGTAATTACAACTGGGTCAAATTACCGTTTTACCCCTACAATTACCTCTTGCACCTTAAGTACCACTGATCTTCTAATGAACAATACTGTTTATGGTCCAACCATAAGCAAAATCTCTCTCAAATTAGTGAAAGGGTGAGGCCTCATTGTTCAAGTCCTGAAACCAGCACTTAAGGGAACAACCTATCTACTTTTCCTAGAGTCAGGAAGGAGTGAATTCTATCTTCTGAATTTATGTTTTCAGCTCTTCACTCGACATCATTTCCAAAATGGTAGGCATATTAAGTCGGCAGCTAAGGTCACTCTCACCCATACAAATCAAAGAACGATCCTCATGAACAAGAGTTGATAATTTACTCAGAATTGATATCAAGTTACATGGTTCTCATTTGAAATATAAAACTCTTCAATTAATAGAGTTATAAAGATAGAATTAATTTTGTGGTCCAGTCTTATAGGATACCCCCACTTACATATCATTACACGAACAATTTGGATCAAACCATTTGTAATACTTACAACATTTGTAACATTTACAAAGTGAGTCGTATCCATAGTGTTACTAGAATAAGGCACCCAACCTCACCCATATACTATAGATTTTTTATGTTATTTCTTAAGTATGATCCAATTGTATGTCAACCATATATTGTTTAAGATACACTAAATAACCTTAGATCTTAGTTTATTGGATTTTGAGTTGTGCAGAAAAATAACAATAATTAAATAATACTTTATTTATTAATTTATTTACAAATTTACACAGGCTACAAAATTTAGGACATAAATCCCAACAACTGAAGCCATAAGAAGAAACATGGGCCAACTGGGAGGGAGTCCTGGTTGGGTTGGCCATTGGCCGAGCGCGGTCCAAGCAAACTTTGCCCAATGTGGAGATCTCAAAGGATGAGGGAAGACAATCCAAGACAAACAAGGAAAGAGACAAGGATCAAAAGCTATAAATAGGAGGGAAAATGGAGGAGTAAGGTAAGCTAATAACGGATTAAAACTTAGGCTAAGAACCCTAGCACCATTTTCTAACTTTAGCATTGGAGTGTGTGTGGCTTACACTACACCGGGGTGTGCAATTCTTATTTTGTTGCATGCGTGATCTCTTCCTCTGAAAATACAAATTTACCGTTGAAGCCTTCATCAAGGTTAGGGTTATCTACCTAGCTAAAATTTGTCATCCACACAAATAATTAGTTAAGATTAATTAAAAATAATAAAAAAATAATAATAATTATTATAATTATTATTATAAGGGTAATTATTTTAAATGGCAAAACTATTGGAAATATTTTGAAATATAATAAAATAAAAAACTACTATCATCTATCACTATCTACCAGTAATCAATATTGATAAATGTTTATTAGTATCTATCCCTATCTATCATTTATATAACATTTTGTTATATTTATAAATAAATTCATTTATTTTACTAAATTTGAAAACAAACCTAAAAGACAATCTTAATCCTTTATACACCCTATTAAATATTTTTAGAATTTGAGATTTGAGATAAACCCAAATGTCAAAATACATTGAACTTATATTTTAAAAAATTGGAAATGATTAAGGAAGAGACAAGAACATTAGGATAAAGTTGTGGTAGAGAGAATATATATAATATATGACGTGGCACTGTTACTAATGAAGATTCTTTTTGTAAAATTTAATTAAAAAAAAAAGTGTAATTATGTGGTCGTACAAATATAGGGAAAGTCGGTTTGTTATGAGGGGGTGGATTGGCACGTGGGAAACAGAGGATCCACCGCCCAATGGAAATGGATGCGGCTCACCCCCTTCCTTATACTCCTCCGAAATCAACGGTCTTATTTTTCCTTAAATATAGCCGTTGGGAGCTGCCCATCTATTCAAATATTTAAATCATCCAACCTCTCTCCTCTCCTTTCCCAACTACAAACACTTACACACCCCTCCATGTCTAATTCTATATTATTCCTCTCCCAAATCCTCTCATAACTATTTTCCTTTAACATGCTATTTTCAAATTTTAAATTTATAGACACTACTTTATTCTTTTTTTTATTCTTTTTTTATTATAATTAATATATTATTAACTAAATTATTTTTATTTTATATTAAAAAGAATTCAAGTTTTCCTGTAATATCAAGAATCGTTATCAAATATTAACTATTTTAGATTCATTGTTTTTCTATATCTTCTCTAATTCATGTATTTAATTTTGCATTTTCTTTTGCATATTATTTAAGGTCATCATTTGTAAGATCTAATATAACATCCTATAAATAAATTGACATATTACTAAGAAAGTATGTTAAAGAGAGGATTTCATAATTGCTAAATATTACTAAGATTTTTTTATTTTTTATAAAAAATAAACAAATATAAAGTTATATTCCCTACTTTATAAGCAATGAAAAGTTTATTTTTAATATTTTTTTTCTTTTCATCTTTGGTAATTTACAATTGTGGAAAGTTAATAAAAACTGAACAACAAAATGAACTTAACTCAACTGATATCAGTATATGCTAAAAATCATGAGATTCGCGGTTCAAATCACTCATCTCATTTATACTTGAAATAAATAAGTAAATAAATAAAGGTTAAACAACAAGGGTGTCTTCGGACCCATCTCAGAACAATTTATATTTCTTAAAAAGAAGACTAAAACTCTTGGCGTATAAATCCTTCAAAATGGCATGTGAAAATCGAGACCTAAAACGATGTCATAATGACCTAAGAGGCTAGAACAAAATGTGGATCATCACAAATCATTAGGTCACAGTCACACTATTCTCAACTCTAATTTTTGTCTAACTTTCTAAAAGATTTTTAATTTATAAGGTAGTTTGAAATGTTTATTAATTGTTGAGGGTAATATTTCAACTTTTAAAAAAATATAAAAATATTTTTTAATTAAAGGTTAAAGTTTATTACTATTTTTTTAATAATATAACCTAGAAAAATATAGCAAAAATACATTTTTTAATAAAATTGTAGATTAAATAGTAATTTTAATACATGTAGTAGCATTCGTTTTCTTGAGTACATTAAACTTACGGTATTAAATTTTTGTCAACATCTCGATATTTCTAGATTTCTCTAGATTCATCATGGACATAGGATAAAATGATATTTTTCATTATAGTAGAAAAATCTTACGATAAAAAATACACAAATATAAATATAATAATAAATAAAAACATGTTAGTTTGTTTGGAGATCATAATAAATAAATTAATTATTTTTTATAATTTGTAAAAAATTATGCATCGACAATAATATTTTATAGATATTTCTACGGTTTATCTCTATAAATTATGAGCCTGACATTTTGATAATTACATTTTAATAAAATAAAACAAAACACCTATAAATAAAGAAGTATTTAATATTTTCAAATAAGTGGATCTGGTTATTTAAGTAATGACTCATAAACCTTATTTTCCCCCATTTCTTTTATTAAAGAGAACAAAAGTTATGAATTGTGAAATTTTGACATTCGGCCAAACACGCCCCAACAAATTTACATAAAAGGAAAAAATAAAAATAAAAATGAAAAATAAGAAAATGAAAAACAAAGTATATATAAAATGGGCATTTGCATAAATGCCTTTCATTCAACCATTTCTCTCTGTTCCGCTCCCCAAACAAAAGCTCTGCCAGCGCCCACCGCCAAGAATCTCAGGTAACAAAACCTCACCGGAAAATCGCCATGCCGATTCTCTCCTCTAACTCCAACTACCAATGGATCCTCTCTCTTAAGATCGTCTTAATCTCCACCGGTGTTCTGTTCACGGCCGTCTTCCTCAAGCTCTGTGTTCCAGTGGTCGCCGATTTCGTACTCTCTGAAATCCCTTCCATCTGGACTTGTTTCCTCTCCTGGTTAACACCTCCTTATCTCTACTTGCTTATTAATTGCATAATCATCAGTATTGTTGCCTCTTCTAAGCTCCAGACCAAGCTGGAAGATTATGCTTCCGTATCGCCGATTCCGGAGATGGCCGCTCCTCCCCCGCTCGCTAAGATCTCCTCTGACTATGCTGTCTGTGGCGGTAGCGACATTTTGAATGGATACAGTAGTTACAACGCGAATCCGAACATGGTGACGAAGATTTCCGACCTTCAAATCGATGAATCCAACGACGTGTACGGACAGATGCTAGAATCTAGGGTTTCCGAGATGGAGAAGAAAGTGGAGAATGATTCTTTGATCGTGATAAAAGGTGGTGATGAGTATGGTGTATCGAGCCCGATCACCACCGCTCTGCCGAGGAAAGATTCCACCGGTCTTCCGTTTTCAAACGAGAAGGAGAAACCGCCGGTTTCTTCAAGAATCCGCCAACGGAAATTCGTTAAAGCCAGTCCTGAAGGTTCGATCTCTCTCTGCTTATAATCAGTTAATTTGGCCATTGGAGATCTGAAATTTCTCTGTACTAAAAATCCGGCGGTTTCAGTGTATCCCGCCGGAGCCGACCAATTACACAAAGGACAAAGCAAAACGGACTTTTATTTAGTTTATTTATTTATTTCTTCAAAAGTTGTCAGAATTGTATTAGAGTGCCGTTAAATGGGATAATGGCAAAAAAAACGTAATTATAATGAAATATATGGGTGGTTTGTTTGGAATCACAGGAAAGCCGTTGGGAGTTTCAAAACCGAAGCGGCAGGACACACTAGAGAGCACGTGGAGGACGATAACGGAAGGGAGGTCGATGCCGCTGACAAGGCACTTAAGGAAATCCGACACGTGGGAGTCGCACGGGCGAAGAAGCGCCTCTACGGTGGTGGACCCGGCGACGCCACCACAGAAGGTGATGAAGAAGTCGGAGACGTTCAACGAGCGGAGCAGCGGTGGTTCGCCGAGTCCGTCGCCGGGCGGGTCCGGGAGGCTGAAGAGAGAACCGTCGCTGACTCAGGACGAGTTGAACCGCCGAGTTGAGGCGTTCATCAAGAAGTTTAACGACGAGATGAGGTTGCAGAGGCAAGAATCGCTGAAGCAGTACCAAGAGATGATGGGCCGTGGAGCCCACAGCTTTTGAGTGAAACCTTTTGGGCCGACAAAAGTTCTTTTAGGGCTTTCTTAACGGAGTAACACAAGAAATGGATAAAAGAATATGAGCCCCTTTTTCATTCGTTTGTCCAGGAAATTCAACCATTTCCTTCTTTTTCTTTTCAATTTATAAATAGAGATAGATTAGATTAGGAAACTAAGGATTAGGGGTTTTCTTTTTTTCTTTTAATTTTTGGGAGAAAAATTAGTTTTTCTACCCTTTCTTTCATAATATTTTACATTTCTGTAGCGTTGGTACACATTTGATTAAGTTGGTGTTCGTTCGGGGTGATGTTTGTTTATATTAAAAATTATATTTTTTTTTTTTTCTTTTTTTTAAGATAAAAAGATAAGTTTGTCTTTTACATGCAAAAAAGCCCCTGTTCTATTCCTTTTATTAAAAGAAATGTAGATCTCACTAATGACACTCAAATTCTAGTAGAAATTTTGATTATGGTAAAACATGAATTTCATAATTGATTAATATTTATATATTTATTTGAAGTCCTTATCAAAATAATCCATTCTGTTTCGTACTATTTCAGAGGGCTATAAAGTCCAAAAGGTAGGTTATGTTAAAAGAAGAGCACTTCAATAATCAATGATCATATCAGAAGTTTTTAAATCTTTGAAGGGGAAAAAAAAAATCAAAGAAAAACGAAGACTTCTCCATTAATAAAACCAAAGAAAGAGAATCTCACCTTTTTCTTTTCCTTTCTTTTTACCTTTTACCTTCTCTTCTTTTTTTCTTAACCATCGGAAAAATAGCGCAACATTAACAATCATTTGATTCTTTTTTTTTTTTTTATTGAATAATCATTTGATTTAAAATCTGGCTTCAAATTTGAAAACATTTCTACAAGCTATATAACAGCAACAAGAAAAAATGAATAGGTTATAAGTCTAATATCAAAAATTAAAGAAGAAAAATTATTTAGGTGGTTGTCTATATTTTAGGAATATTCTCAAAATAAAAAGAAAAAAGGTAGCTTTAGTCAAGAATTCAAATAACTTAGAAATAGGAAAAAGAAAAAAAAAAAAATTGAAGAAATGTTGAAAAAATAAGAAATAATTTTTAAAAACTAAGTAGTTATCCACTTAACTTGCTAAGCTCAAAGCATCGAACAAACGAGAAGATGAGAATTACAGCCTTACTAAGTCGGTAATAGATTATTGTTGAAACTTGAATGAATGAGATTATGATATTTATGGCGGTTGATCTTATCCACATAAAATTAAAAGAGTGAAGCCAAAAGAAACACAGAAATATATGGGCCATTGAATGAGAGCAACATTATAACCTCATCATTTATCTAAGGAGTTTGTAAGCATTTTTTATATCTTTACATTGCCACTGTGACTGGAAATAATCTGTCCAAGAATGTATAAATACCTCCACTCAACAGTAATGCACCACTGCATGCATCAAACAACAAACAAATCCCATTTCAAACATGTTATTTCAAAATTCTGAAGTCAAACAAATCGAGTTTCAAACTGTCAATCAACAATCTAACTCAAAAACTTAGGCTAACCAGCGACAGTAAATTTATTTATATTAACTACATGCTTTTAACATGTAATTGATTGTTTGGATGTGTTTTCAGTGAGTTTAGAATAATTTTGAGAAGAGGTGCAACATTTATTTTATATGCATTTGTAGAAAATAGCATTGATTGTGTTTTGAAGTTGAACCTCGTGTTTTTTTCTTGTGTTCAAAGGCCAATCTTTTGAAATTGAACATATTTATCTATCTGTTATCTTATTGGTGTGAGGATGAGTTTAAAGGAATTACCTTATAGGATTAATCCATGATGAGAACTTGCGGAACGACAGAAGGCTCTGCAGGCATGCAAGAGTCAATTAGACAACAAAACACGAGATTACAATCTACAATGAACTAAAGCGTCGAAAATAACAAAGGGGCAAACTTCTGATAAGTCACCTAAACTTATACTACATTGCAAACAAAATATCGATATGCAGGTAAGTTCTTCCTACTATAACCACATTACCTGCAATGCTCCAGCAAATGAGGCAGCCAGAAGCAACGGCACGACGTAGCCGGTTGTGTATGTTAAAAGGAGGCTACCCCCGATGACGGGATCCTGTTATAAAAAAAAGTCAATTAACAGGGAACACTAAGGAAAGGATTACAATTTCCTTCTATCACAATTACATTATCAACCCTATTGATTCTCTTAAGAGGTTTCACTTGCTCCAAGGCCAGCTTTAAGAGAGAACAAAAGCTTCAAGGGGATATTTAGAACGTTGAGTTAGTCTTAGTCATTATAATTAGTAGTTAGTATAATCTATATTTGGAGTCCAGATTATTTTAGTCTAGATAAGAAATAGTAAACACAGTAACAAAGAGGGAAAGATATGATGAGTAGGAAATAGCAAACACTACAACAAAGAGGGATTTGAAATAGTAACATTCTAGTTAATTCTAGGTTATAATGGTTGAAAATACCAACTATTATAATTGGAGCTCCAAACATAGTCCGCTCCACCAACTTCAAGTTGGTGGCCCAAACACCCTCTGATTGATCAAATTTTCAACTTAGGAGGATGCCCCTCGATTGAAGAGGGAAGCTCTAACCAACCCTAGCCCTTGGAAAAGTAGCCTATCATCATACTACCAATAAGGGTATATTGTATCCTCTATTTTCCATTCATTTTATAGAAGTATGTGTATGAGAGAGGCAAACAAGTTTGTTGAATATATTTTAAATATATGGTAAGAACCATGAGATGAAATCAAAACCTGCAACTGGTTGATATCATATAGACAGGTCATTTTTTTAATTTTAAGGATTCTTTTACAAGTAATTATTTATATGATTCAATCCACCGAAACTAAGATCAGAGTCGTATCAGCATAAGAAACGATTTAAGGCACCTTGGATGTGGCTACATATCCAAGTAAAGTAGCCAGCACAGGAGTACTGCAAGGAGATGCAGCCAAAGCAAATGTTAGCCCGGCTAGATACGCTTGCACACCTAATACATCAGATTTAAAACCATGTTAGAGCATCCAGAAAAGTAACCAGTGGACAAAAAGAAATGGAGAGGCCAATTACTTGATGGAAAGCTGGCAGCCGCAGAACGGGGATCGAAATTGTCGAAGAATGAGGGCAGTCGCAACTCAATTATCTGCAATTCATGACAAATTGTAGAATCAATCCATCAGAAGACTAAACCAAAATGAAATTGTGAAAAAGCAGTCTGAGTACTTAGTTATGAGGTTCTGCAACCCACTAACAAATACAAATAAGTGAAACTAATATCATTTATAATGAGACAAATTTAATTATTCTTTCCACAAAAGAAAGATGATTGCGAATAATAGGTAATGATATACCAGAGTACCCTTCAATCTTTGTGCCTTATGCCTTTTTTAGTCATCAAAATGAAAAGAAATAAAAATAAATAAATAAATCAACGATAGTAACTCCAGGACAGTTCCATATCATGGGTTCATGTTCTTACGAAGATACAAATTACATTACAGAACATTTATGCAAAACTTTCAGTTGAAAAGATTTCAGGTGTTAAATGATAAAGATGGGAAGAACATTGGCCAACGTCAACTCTTCTCCCAAAATTAGCATTTCAATTTCAAGTTTTCTGCTCGCAAAAATAAATAAATAATCAAGTTTGCAACTTGGTAGTCCATACAACTAATCCTGCTTTGATAAGTACCTCCAGTAGGTTTAAGCCCATAATAACAGCTAAGCCTGAAGCAGCCAATGGTAATCCTTGGCCAATCTGTCCATATGCCTTGCCAGCAAAAGAAGCTGCTATACCTAACAGCGCCAGGGTCGTAGCAAGTCCTAATGAGAAAGCAACGGAGTTTCCGACAACCTGAAAATATGAAGAGATCAAATTCCAATTAACTGTCTTTCTATAAAATCTATATCACATAAACATGCATATTCATCCCGAACAGTAGAAGCCTAGAAGGATTCTGTTAGGACACCGAACAGAAAAAAATATGAAAAACTAAAGAAGTAAAGATAACTATATTGCAATATCAATAGTCTTGTGAGAGCGCCATCTCTCTCCCACAACAAATCCAGTTAGGATTGAGTCTTGACTAAACAAAATGATTCCCTAAGGTGCCCAACTTTCCTTATTTTAACCAAAGCACCACTAACTAATTACCACTATGCCCTTACTAATATCCTATTACTACAACCAAGATATCCCTTACTACTCTCACATTGATTCATATATTTCGATAGAAATGCACTCAAGTTCAAAGCAACTAGAAGATACAGTAACAATGATGATAAATCTGGACCGAATAATAAGACTCTAGCATCACAGAACCATTGAATAATTTCTTTCTAGTCCTGGTTTATTATTATTTTTCTATAACCAGGGTGTTGAAGGCCCCTACTTCTTACAACATACTCATGGCCTACCCCACTAATCTCATGAAGGATTTGTCTACCCCAAGCCCAACTCACAGAGATAACAAGGGTTATAAATTATCAAGGTTCTGTTTGATAATGATTCAGTGATTTGGTTTTTAGTTATCTGTTTTTAAAATTTATGCTCGTTTCTCTCAATTTTCCGATTATGGTTAACTTTTGTTAGAGAAATAATTGAACTCCAAGTCAAATTCTAAAAAAAATAACTTGTTTTTGAAAACTACTTTATTCTATTTTTAAAAACTTGACTTGCTATTGAAAATATTTGTAGAAAGTAGAGAACCGAACAACGGGTGGAAATAGAGTTAAAAAGTTCAATTTTCAAAAACTAAAAATAAAAATAGGCCTAAACTTTCCAAGTTTCCATCTAAAGGGCGGAGCCTAGGATCTTGAATGTTGAGCTCAAAATGATTAAAAGATTTCTATAATTTGATACTACGATCACACAGAGCAAGAGGAGAAAGTTGGAACTTGCTTAGAAAGTAATTCACCTCTGCTTTGCTCTTCCCTGATCCAAAAGCTCCTACAAAGTTTCGTTGGATCACCACATCAACATAAGACCAAAAATAACATACCGAGATTGCAAAAACGTGTGTATGAAATGCTTACCTATGTAACCAAGGGTCAAAGGCAAAACACTCAGTGTGCAAGGGGAAAGACTTGTTACGAACCCTGCCCCAAAAATTACTGCCAAACTGTCTAAAGGAATAAGTAGTCAAGGGCAGATAAATAATAAAGAGCCGTTTACTATCAAATTCAAGACATTAAAAGACATGAAAAGCAAAGTGCAGAAAAACAAGAACCTTGTAACACTAAGAGCAGACAACTGATCCTGAACTGCAACATTAGCCTGTTGTCCAGCTGAATACAAGAAGCCTCCAAACCAATCTCCAATGCCACCATCAGCCAGAGTATAAACAGAAGCAGCTCCTTCCTGACTTGAACGAAAATAATTCTAGTTCCTGATATAATGTACAGTTATACACCAAGCAAAATATGTACGCAGACTAATTTAGTTACCATGATATCCAATTGATAGAGACCAACATCTTAAGCAAGCAACCTAAGAAATGCTAAAGAGCAGCCCTGTTACCAAGCTTCGGGTTTCTGTTGAAGTTATGATGAACTAACCATTCTTATCTGGCACGCCCATACCCTCACCCCAAAAAATAGTAAAATAAATAAACAATCAAAATCTTTGCCATCATAAAAGCACAAACAATTGAAACTCACCAAATAAAGAAACATCTCACGACTATGTCCAAGGGGAAATAGAAATACATCAAGATTCTCAAGGAATTGGTGAAAAATGATAATGACATAAATGGTTTTAGGGAATTAAAGTCTGAAAATGATATAGATGCAGGTCGCTTTAGAAAACAAAATAAACGAGGACTATAAACTCTTACCCACATATGCTTTAAAGTTTCAGCCTTCGCGGCATCTACTGCAAGGAAACTTGTCGCTGGAATATTGAAAATGAAATAAAATTAAGAATATTCATTCATACTAAACCACAGCAGGGATAAAGCCCACTAAGATGTATTTTATTTTACTAGGAGTGAAAACATAGGATATGAGAGGAAAATAAGAGGTTGCCTATGATACCATGTACCAGATTGGTTATGGCTACTTATGAAATAACCAAGCATAGTCATCTAATGAACAAACTATCAATTGAAACAGAACATAGATAAATGATTATGACAAGATTGAAGTAGAACAATCTTCCACCTGAGGCAGAGTGCAGAAGCATTACCAGAAATGGCATTTACAAAGGCCATGGCTTGAAAATAATTGCTGCTGTTTTTAATCTCCACCAACCCAACATCTTTATTTTGATCATCAGCTGCGGATTTTCTCCCAAGAAATTTCATAGGCACGACATATTTACCTAAAGAAACAGTGACCTCTATGAGACAGTTGAATACATCATGATCAAAACATCCCCCCACAGTGAATCTCACAAAATGTGCCCTAAACTTTCTCCTTAGATAAACCATTCAATACCCAATACTTGATTACGATGTGGGAATCAACCAAAAGTTCGTCTACATCTTGCAGGGGGTGTTTCGGTCATTGATTTTGATATAGAACCAAATGAAAGGTATCATACCTGGCGTGTTGGGCAGTTGTAAACGTTTAGAGGTTGAAATTTTGATGGAATTGATGCGTAAACCACCAGAATGGCTCATAAGGAGACTCATCTGGAATTGAGAGCAGAGGTAGTGGAGAAGTTGGTAGTTGCCAAAGATTTCTTCTGCCCACAAACACGAAGAAGAAGAAAGTAACGAAAGTTAGAGAGTGAATCTGGCGTGGCTGTTCGTAATTCATTAGTTATCTTAAATCTTAATGTTATATCTTTATATAAAATTAAAAGTAACATACAAACCACAAGCCGTCTTAGCTCAGTGGTAGAGCGCGTGGCTTTTAACCACGTGGTCGTGGGTTCGATCCCCACAGACGGCGCTATTTTATCAAAGAAAAACAAAATTAATTATTGTATTAATATTTTTAACCTTTCCTTAATACTTTTATTTTCTCCTTAATACTTTTATTTTCTTTCAATGAATTATAGTTAATTTCTTTAAAGTTATGTTGAGTTGGGAAATAAATAATTTAAAAACAACATATTCTCTTATATTTTCTTCTTTTATATAAATACTCTAATTTTTGTAATCTATTTGTTCAAATTTTATACCAATTTTCTCTTCTTTTATATAAATACTCTAATTTTTGTAATCTATTTGTTCAAATTTTATACCAATTTTCTCAACAACTAAAGAGAATTCAAAATTTTAAATTAAAGCATAAAAGTTCCTCAAAATCCTCACATAAAACTCAGCAAAATAATGAATTGCAAAAATACAAAAAAGATCAACAAAGAAAATATTGTATTTAATCATGGAGAACTTACTAATTGATCACAACAAATAAGTTTATTTGAACTATAAAAGTAGTCAAAAAAAGTCTTACACTATATCTAGGGGAGTGTGGATGAAGAGAGTGAAAATAGAAAAAAGTTAGACCATAGATTGAAATAGATGAGGGAGGAAAAAGAAGATAGATACGTGAATTAGGGTGTAGACATATAGGGTTTCCGTTTATGTACTAAAAACTAAAGGCATTGTTAACTCTTATTTTCAAAGAATAGTAATGAAACTTTTGAAAGTTTAGCGATATTTCTGAAACAATGTACTAATAGTTTCTATCCACATATAACTGTAAAAGTTATTTTTTAAGTTTATTTTTTTAAGTTTAAGGGCATTTATGAAACTTTGAAAGTATACCGATGTTTTTGAAACAAAAAAAAAAAAAAAAAAACTAATGGTTTCCATCAAAAACTAGAGTAAATGTATTATTTTTTATCTTCTATTTTAAAATTCAAAGGTATTAATAACACTTTTAAAAGTTTACAGGTATTTCTAAAATAATAATAGTAATGATTTTCGTTAAAAGATAATAGTAATGGTATTTTTTTAACTTTTTTTTTTAAAAAAAAAATCAAAGGTATTAATGAAAATTTAAAAATTCAATTATATTTTTTAAATAAGTTATAAAGTTCAAAGACGTCTTCTATAACTTAGCCTTTAAAATTCTAGTAGACAAGTGATTTGAGTGGGAAAATATCCAAGCAATGAAAATTATGTCTAGACACTAGAAAAGTTTCAAAGAACTTTTGGCATGTCAGTCACATATCATGTGCATGTTTGGGGGTGGTTTTGAAATCATTAAAATTACTTTTGTCATATATCATATATAATTTAAAAGAACTTTTTTTGTCATATTTGAAATCACCATGAAACATGTTTTTATTAACTTAAAATTGATTTATCATTGTATCTCACAATTAAATTTAGTCCATGCTATTAGTTTATTGTTAACTTTTTTTAAAAAAGAAAGTCTCAATCAGTTATCTCTATAAATTTTAAAAATATATGTTTACATTGTACCGTTAGAAGGTTTGATAAAAATTAACTTCATAGTTTATACAAACAATAAAGACTAAGTATAAGATTTATTAAAAGTATAGAGGTTAAATTTAGACATTTGAAAGTGTAGAGACTAACATGAAATGAAACCTACCTCTTTTTTTCTTTTGCTTACAATATCTAATATACGAGATGAAGAAATCAAAACTTAACTTTAAGATTCATAGCATAAGTGCCAATTGAACTAGGTTCATGTAGCAAAATAAAACCTATTATGGGGATGAAAACGAAATTTTAACTAACAAAATAATAATAACAATAATAATAATGATAATATAATAAAATAAAATATTTTCCTTCTTGAGTTCCACAACTGTGCTGACCCAGAAACAGTTTACTTAAGACCACCTAGTTCATACTTTTTTTTTTCTTTTAGTTTCATTTTTTAGTCACTAGATCATAGTTTCAAGTTATCTGAAACAACAAATTTTAATAAATAATTGATGACTGATATTTCCATATAATATCCATCGCAATCAAATTGACAAATATATAATTCAAAGGCACTAAAATTTTAAATTACAATTAAAGAAGTGTCAAATAAATTGTTAAGAATATCTACTAAATTGTAATTTAATTTTAATTTGGTCCTAGATTTAAAAATTTTCAATTTAACTCAATACTTAGATAAATCCCCCTTAAATTGACTTCCACTAACCCTAAACTAAAACTTAACCTTTTTTTTTCTTCTTTTTTTTCCTTCTTAATTCAAATATCATATTGTACTTGGACACAAAATATCAACCAATTAGTATATGAAAAGAAGCCACATAAACTAGGGGACCAAATTTAAAGTTTTTAAATTGAAAAATTAAAATAAAACTCGAACTATAAACTAAATTGAATCTTAGTTTAAATACAATTTTAGTCTCAAACTTTTATTTATTTTAGTCTAGAATGTTTTTAAGCCATCTATTTTAGTTTATCTATTTTCGATTGTTCTGTTGAAATATATGTATCTTTATTTTCGTTACAATTTCGTAACCACTACACTTCACAAATTTTAGAAACTACGGTCATAATTTTGTGTTAAAGACTTTTCATTGCATACAAAATCTATGTTCAGGCTTTGCAAAAGCTAAAATGGTACATAGTTAATATAAACATTTTACAAATACATCAACTAAATTGAACCAAAGGTGTCAAAACAAATTTAGCCAACTGTATTTATGCTCATCCCCGCAATTGTTGTACATAATAAAGAATTTTACAAATACATCAACTAAATTGAACCAAAGGTGTCAAAACAAATTTAGCCAACTGTATTTATGCTCATCCCCGCAATTGTTATACATAATAAAGAATGAACCAAAGCTACAATTACTAGAGTCAAAATAAAATTACTAAAAGTACATAAACTAGAAACATTTTAGGGAAAATTTTCTTTTTAGTCCTCAAGCTTTTAATAATATATGTGTTTGGTCCTTGAGTTTTAAAAATATACCTTTTGAGTCTCCAAGTTTATAAAAATAAGTCTATCTAATCCCTGAGTTTTCAAAATATACATTCTCCGTCCTAGATTTTTAAAAATAAGTTTAAAATATCCTTCAAGTATTCTTTTTTCATTGTTTTTTTTTTAAATTACTATATGATATTTAAAATTAGAAAAATTATTACATGATATTTAAAATTAGAAAAAAAAAAAATTTAGACATGAGATGGTTTTTAAAAATTATTCTTCTAACCCCTACCTATTTTTAAAAAACTAAAGGACTAGAAATGTACATTTTGAAAATATAGGGACCAAATGAACCTATTCTTATCAACTTGGAGACTAAAAAAGGTAAAGTTCTCTTAAACATGCATACACATAAATAAATCAAAGTTAAAAATACATTATCAAAAGTTCATAAACTACAAACATTTGTAAAGTACATACACAAAAATAAATCAAAATTAAAAATAGATGAGTTAAAACAGAATTTGAACCTCGAAACTTTTAGAAAAATACTTGAACACTCTAACCCACTTCATTGTTCATCCACAATCCACCACGACAAACTCTCCTTTACTCTTCTTGTTTTAAAAACATAAAAATAATAATGATTCATTTTAGAGCAATACCTAAGTTACGACAGTGCCACCCAATAAATAGATGCAACCGAGTATTTTCATTGTATCGTTGGTGTGTGTGGGAAAAAATATAAATAATACTGCAACTTCGATATTGCTCATATTTTTATCACCACATTAAAATCACACCCAAATTATAGTGGCCAGATTCTAGAACTTTTTTTTCTTTATAGAAAAAAGAAAGAAAAAAAAACCATGTTTATAATTTGGGGGGGGGGGGGGGGGGGAAATCATGTTTTCAAATTATAATAAAATCCCACTCGTTATTAAATTTCCAACTCCTAATTCTGTTGCTACTTGCTAGTGATGATAGACTAAAAAATAGATAGTTCCCACTCTAAAATAAATTAATGCCGCTAGATTATACCTCACTGTGACTTGCTACTCAGAAGTTGCAGGATTGATACACCTGAATTACTTAATGGTGAGTGGAGAAACTTACATAAAAACCTATGAAGGGAACAAAAATAAATAAATTTTACAATTTAAGGGAACATTTCAATCAAAATAATACAATCATTCATACAATGTTTTTGCAGATTGTATTCTGGTAGTTTTGTTCTGATTTTTCAAAATTTTCTCCGTTGACTGCTCGCTCTTAGATATGGCCTTCGCCTTGGCTTTTGTTTTCCTAACATTCTTTGATCGCTTCATTGGCCTTCCCTTTTTCAACTTTCTGTCACAACAAAGAGTAGAGTAACGATCAGGGGAAAAGGCAACTAATTCTTATCCATTGATAGATGGAACTTCATCAGCTGCTAGGTCTAGAGGTGAGTTGTGAGCGTTACATTCATGCGTTACTTCCATATCTAAATAACATGGTTAATAATATCAACCCAGGTATTAATTACACGGCCTTGCCCATCAACTACAGATTGGTTGAAATTGAAACCATTTAAGTTGAAAGCCATAGAACCCAAATATATTGAGCAATAATAGGTAATCAAACTACAAGATAAACCAAGTTATTTACCTTCCCTCTTGAGATCACTCCTGAATCTTGAATCACTCACCAAAATATTGTCCATCTTCTTCATTCTCTTCCCCCCTCTATTTATAACCAACAGGTATAATGAACTCTCCAGCTAATTACTAAGATACCCTTAATACTCTAATAATACCCTAATACACGTTCAGAGATGAAGAAAGTCTTTGAAAACAATCATAATCCTTAAGGCATTAAAAGTTGAACATCATAGATCATACCACTTTGAATGTATGTGTGTCTTCATAACACTGAAACCAATAGTATCATTTTACATTTTACTAATACGGGAAAGACAAAAATATCAAGGGCTACGGTGATAGGAAAGCTTTGGTACTCCTTTCGTTCTTGATTTACTGTCTTTATTGATAAGTTCAAGTGGCTAGAAATGAATCAGAGGGATGCATCAGATGTTTTATACATTTCTGGGAAATTAAATTGAAAGGAAAGTTATTATGGGCATTAGGGGATATATTAGTAATTACAAATTGGTCAGGGAAGTTAGGAGTTGAATGTTATCTCAAGAGGGGAGGGTCCAAATGTACCTCAAATGACTTGGTTTATCTTGTAAGTTCTTTATCTTTTATATTGACTTCTACTCAAGTGCCTATAAGAATTATAATGGTATCATTCTGAGAATAAAAAACATGAAAAACAGTATACACTCTCGGGTAAAAAAATCACACACGTTTGGTTAAAACTTAGAAGAAAGCTATAAAAACAGAATTCCAATGATTTTTCCGACCATAAGAAGTTTTTCTCCCACAGTTCTAATTAATCTTTTACCATGTAGCATTTAAAGTTATAGGTGATCCACTAAATAAAATGATAAGATCAATAGTAATGTGGCTAAATATGAAAGGTACTAGTATGGGAACCACGAGTTTTCTGAGAGCTAATTCACCACTTTTTGTGGTAAGATCATTTATCCTTGCTCAATTTACTCGTGTCCATTAATTATCAGCCCAAGTTTTTTAAGCCCCATTCGGTCCAAAATGAACAAATTTGAGATTAAGGTTTCTTCATGCGAAATAGTGAAAGCCTAAGTCTCTGGGCGTACAACAATTCAACGGAGCCAATGGTCAAAAATTAGGAACTGAGAACACATGAATTGCAAAACGAAAGAAAGAACAAAAATGAACAAGAGCGCAGAATGAATTGCCATGAAGCTATGTCCTATACCATAAAAATAATAATAAAAAAAATTAACCATAATTCCCAGGTAGAAGCTTACAAATTGGGAGCGCCGGAAGCTGGTTTACGAACTGCAGACTCAGACACGTCCATCGCTATAGATTCAAGGTGAAAATAAGTTAGTTAAACTTCAAACCTACTCAAATTAAAGCAAAAGAAGAGCAACGGTGAACAAGGAACGACATGTACAAACATCTGGAGGATTCAATTCTCATTCTATCTGATACTATCCAATATAAGCCCTTTCCAAATAACCAAATTGTACCTTGAGGGCGGTCGTGAACAGTGTTTTCGGTTACGTCCATTGAAATAGGCCCACTTCGCTTCCTCTTATTCCGGTTCTTCGCCATCGCCGAGAGATAAGAGCTGCGGATATTTTCAACGAAAACCCTAAAGACCGAAAAAAAAAAAGCTAGAAGAAGCTTCCCACCAAATTTCGCCCGGAAGCTCGATACTGTAGTCGAATATTGAACGACGCGAATTATGTATTTGGGCTGTTTCAACGCCCATCAAAATTAGATGGGCCTTTGGTTATATTTGGCCTTCTTACGATACTTACTTTCGGCCCGGCCCGTTTGTTGTTTGAAATTTAAATATATGATTTTTATTTTATTTATTTATTTATTTATTTTAGTGTTTGGTGGTAAAATTGAAGAACACGACAGAGCACAACTAAAATGAAAATTTAATATAATAATAATAATAAATAAATAAATAAATATAAAAAATTATGTAAATAGAAAATCTATAAAATAGGAATTTGAGGTGGATTTTCTCACCAATAAATATTCTCTCAAAATCCACGAAATGTCGCTATTTGTAGATAAATTGGCAAATTGGAAATGGATTTACATAGTCATTAATGAGGTATGATTATGAGACACATAAATAACACATAGGATAATTGATACATGTCGTTTGGTCTTTTGACACTAAACATTGATATATAATAGATATTTATTATTATTATAATATTTATAACAGTGTCTTATTTATCATCTAAACAAAAATTATTGAATTAATGTAGTCCTAGTATTATTTAATATATTATTATATCAACGGGTTAGTAACCACTTAAATGAAAATAAATGATTATTTTTATGATTTAATTACTAAAAGTTAATTCAATCATTAAAAAGTAATTAGAATATTAATACTTAATAATAAAATTTTATTTTAAATAGTTAAGATAATGTAAAATATTAATGGTAAACCTATTAGTTATATTCAATAATAAATTAATTTAATATTAAACATTAATTAATATTAATTTATTGATTAATTAAACTATATTATTAATGCTGATCTCGTAGGTAAAAAAAATCTCATATGTATGAAGGGTATTAGAGAAATCCATGTTAGATGGATTTTAAAGTTCTTTGAATAATCTATTCTAAGATTTAAAAAGTGAATCTAATGAAACAACACAAAGAATCTTAAATGTCTCTATGAAATTTCATATGTAGTAAATTAAGGGGGAGATACAAATATAGTATGATTTAAAACATTTTAAAGATATAGCAAATTTTGATTTCCAAAAATTCAAAATTACTAATCCACCCCCTCGATGATTTTATTTAAAATTATCCCTCCACATTTTTTTTCACTATCTTCTTTATTATTTTTTTTCTTCCTTTTCTAAGCTCTAATTAGTGATTGATACCATAATCTCTATCCTTCCTCTTCCATTTTCAAGCCCTAACGATTAGTACTAATACTAATTATTTCAATTTATCTTCTTTCTTTTTTCTTTATAATATGTAGGATAAGAGAATCAAACCTCTAACTTCAAGTTAGATAATATAAGCACTATGTTAGTTGAGTTATATATATATGTACAAATTTTCCCATATTACAATATTTGGCACTATCATTGAAGTTTTTTTCCCTCTTTCTCTCTTCTTGTTTTTTTCTAACATAGCACACCACTGCTTGTATATATATGCATTAATCTTGGACTAGCCAGTTGTAACTTTATGGTCCTTGAAAGGGTAATTGGTCCTAAAGGCATGACACAGAATATTCTAATTCATTTTAGGCATATTCTTTACCTTTGGAATGGCAAAACCAACATATGTATGTTATTTACCATCATTTCTTCCCACATTAAACCATTTCTATTTTTTATTTGAAATAAATCATTTTCGTTTTTATCGAAAAGAATCTTAATTTCTTGATGATAAATAATAACAACTCTAAACACTTTTTCTATTTCGTTGATAATAATATGGCAACTGATATTGTACCTATCTCAAAAAAAAAAAAAAAAAAAAAAAACAAAAAGTTTACCATCGGGCAACTTATTAATTTTTTTTTTTTCTTCCTTAATATTTAAGAATGACCTATCTCTAATTTTTATTTTATTTCGTAGAATCATTTATTAAAGAATTCTAAATTTATTTTAAAAAATCAGATGTGGTGCAATTTTAAACTAATTTGAGCTTAAAGTAAATCAAATGATGTAATTAAGATTAAGAACATTATCCATCAGATCAAGTGGGAATTAATGTCCATTGATCCACCTCAATACTCAACCATCTAATTATAATCACACCAACCCACACCCAAAAAAACAGAAAGCTACCAACAATTTACACAACAGATCACTTGTTGAATTTCCATGATTAATGTAATATACTTATGAGCCAGGGGCAAACT
Source organism: Citrullus colocynthis (assembly GCA_031780015.1). Classification (NCBI taxonomy): domain Eukaryota; kingdom Viridiplantae; phylum Streptophyta; class Magnoliopsida; order Cucurbitales; family Cucurbitaceae; genus Citrullus; species Citrullus colocynthis. Next base: position 1,035,400 of record QLSR01000039.1, read on the forward strand.
TGGTAGCATAAACCCAGGCATTGTTAGCCACAGGGTTATCAAGATGGTCAAGAAGGTTCTCAAGAGGGCCCTTTCCAGTGACAATGGCCTGAACAAAGAACCCAAACATGGAAAACATGGCAAGACGGCCATTCTTGATCTCCTTGACCTTCAGCTCCGCGAAGGTGACTGGGTCATCGGCCAGTCCGAGAGGGTCAAAGTACTGACCGCCCGGGTAGAGGTCGTTGCCCTCGCCGACACCGTCGAGGCCGTTGATGCGGAAGCCTTCGACAAGACCCATTAGGACCACTTGGAACCCCAAGACGGCTAGGATGCTCTGGGCGTGGACCAGGTTGGGGTTGCCTAGGTAGTCTAGGCCACCTTCTGTGAAGATTTGGGCCCCTGCCTTGAACCACACTGGCTCCTTGAAGTCCACTTTAAGCCATTTTTCTAGCACTTCGGGTGTTATGCAACCCAATGCTCCCAACATGGCCCACCTCCCGTGGATCACCTGCAAATTCATCATTCAATTTTCAAAATTTAATTGGCGGTGTTGAATCAACCTACAAGATTAAGGGATAGATTTCACTATGAGAAATTTAGAGTTTCAATAATTTTTTTTTTCTTTTTTACCATTTTAGTTTTTATATTTTTAATAAATTTTTAATTTAGTCTCTATCTTAATTATTTTAGTTTTTATATTTTTAATAAATTTTAAATTTAGTCTCCATCTTAACTATTGTTGATTTTTTAAATTTTTTTATCTACTAATTTTTTTATTAAACTTTGAAAACATATTCACCTATTATATTTTTTTATGTAAAAATTTTTATTAAAATTTAGTCAATTTCATTAAAAAAAATTAACTTTAAAGGTCTAAATTTAAGATTTAGTGACTAAAATTGAACAAATCTTAAGACCACAATAGTAATTTGATCTAAATTAATTATATGAATTAGACTTTTAACCTACCCTAATAATTGTAGACTTAAACATTTATAAAATACCAACAAAGTAAATCAATATTAATTAGAGAAAAAGTAACATTCTATTAATTTGAACAAATAACCTATTACTCCAAAACTGTATTAAATTAATAATTAACTGAAAATTGAAACTTGATCCATCAATAAAATTAAATACTACTTTATCTTCCTCCTGATTAAATTTGGTCCAAAGTAACTCTTTTTTCTAAACTTTATGTCAAAATTTTACAAATAGAAACCAACATAGTCATTTTTAAAAAATAAAATACCAAATTGTCATACAAAGATCAAGCTTAACCAAATTTGAGAATACATTAACTAAATTGAACTACCTCGAGAGCTCTGTTCTTGGCGAAGGCCTCGGGATCGGCGGACAAGCCAGCAGTGTCCCATCCATAATCGCCGGGGAATTCACCGTTCAAGTAGGATGGAGTCTGAGCTGAAAACGGCCCCAAGTACTTCACTCGGTCTGGTCCATACCACAGATCATTTCCCTATTCAAATTTGAAAGAAAGGAAAAGAAAAAGAAAACACCATCAATCTTCAAGAACACCCCAAAAACAGAGACATATATAAGACAGAAGAAACAGAGTGAGTGAGACCATGGTGTATTTGCCAGTTCCCATGGCGACGACATCTCTGAGGGAGTTCTGGGAAGAGCCTCTGGTCTGGCCAAGAAAGGGAGTAGCCCGGAGGAGGGTGGCGGAGGTGGCGGTGGCGGTGGCGGCCATTGCTAGTTGAGGCTCTGTGTTTGAGTTTGTGAGAAAGGACTGAGGAAGGGCCACTGCTGTTGCAATTGTGTGATAGAGAAGGGAAAGTGGGGGAATATTATGGGGAAACGAGGAAGATGAGTGGTGAATAATGGAAGATTGAGAAATTTTGTGGGGTAACAAGAGGCTTTAGTTAGCCAATCATATTCCTTCTAAAGATTTTTATGTATCTCCAACTCATCTCTTTCTATCCACATTTTATCTATATATATATATATATAAACAATTTTCTTTATTCATCTAACGCCAACTACTTATTAATACGTGTTTAAGGCATTGAATTGGTTATCATAGTTAATTAGTAGGTTATAATAGTTAGTGTATGAGATGGAAACTATTTTAATCAGGATTATAATAGTTTGGGTTTGAAGTGTAAACTCTTTTTGTTTAACTAGAAAATAGTAAATACAATAACAAAAAAAAGAGAATATGAGTGGAAAATAGTAAATACCATAACATAGGTTTTGAAATGTAGCAAAGTGTTATTTGTCACATGTATCGGCGTCTATCACTTTTAGTTGATGCTATAGATGGCTCCTACATGTCAAAATTAATTCACATTTGAGTAGATAGTATTTTTCTTCTTTTTATTTTATTTCCTCTACTCTCAAATTTATTAAATTTTAGTTACCGTGTTTTCAATAAATTTTAAATTTAATCCAAATACGTAAATTTTAAATTTAGTTCGAATACTTATATTTACGTGGGCATGCATGGAGGGTGTTTGACCCATGCCAAAAATTCCCTCCAAGCTTTATGCAATGGCGAAGAGGTCAAGCAACTGCTTCATGCAAATGGGCTAAGCCCAATTTAATACCCTTTTCGATGTGGGGATCGGCAAATGGCCATCCCCCCCATTTAATTTTTTAATTTTTCTTCAATATGCTGAGTGGTTTTCATACTGCCGACCCATACAACCGGGCTTCCTTGCCGACCCATACAGCCGGGCTTCAATGCTTGGGTTGCCCAATTTTTTCTTCTTCTTCATATATATACACATACATTTTCATTTATTTTAGATTAAAATATCATTTTGATTCCTATATTTTGTAGTTTGTTAACTTTTAGTTTTTGTACTTTCGAACGTCTAATTTTAGTCTTTGTATTTTCAATAAATCTATAATTTATTCCCTGCTACTAATTTAGTGTGAATTTTTTCAAGACTTTTTCTTTTGTATTTGCATTTTTACTATAAATTTTGAAAACATATTTACATATTTTATTTTTTTTTTCATGAAAATTATTATGATTATTTAATCAATTTCGATAAAAATTAACTTTAAGGGACCAAATTTAAGATTTACTAAAAGTACTTGAATTAAAATTGGACATTTGAAAGTACGGGAACTAAAATTGAACCATTTCTAAAGTACAGGAATCAAAATGGTATTTTAACCTATTTGCATAGCTAGAAGGCTGCACCACAGCATTACTCCTAAATATCCAAAAGCCACATAGAAGTCTCTCGGCTCGACCTCTTAACTTTACCTCCTCTCTTAGCTTAAATGGGCCAATCTACCATTGGTCATTTTCTTTAGTTTGGGCCTAAATGAAATATACCATTCATAATAGACTCTCGATTATCACCACTCTGTTTCGTATTGCTGTAGCTTTTAAAAGAATTGTTGGCAGCTATGCTTTTAGAAAAATAGTGTTTGGTAAATTCCAGCTTAAACTGGAAAAAGTATGTTAAGTGTTTGGTAAATAAATACAAAAATATCTTATTTTAGATATAATAATTAAAATAGACTTATAAATTTTTTTTTTTTTTGTAATTTAAAGTTTTAAATTATAGTTTTGTGTGATAAATTTTGTTGGTTATAGTTTAATTTTTAAATATTAAGAGAAATAGATTTATTTAATAAAGAATAAAAAAAAATTGATGCATTTAACTCACGAAAATAGAAAATAGATTTTATTAGTTGATAAATAGATAAATATATAAAATGAATCTTCTTTTCAGAGTATAAAATTGAAAACTAAATCTTAATTAAAAATTTTAACTAATTTTGGGTAAATCTAAAAGATAATAGGAGAATGCTTTTTAAATAAACATGAATCTAACCTCGTTTTAAAGGTGACTTTAACCGATTTAATTTAAATTTATTTTACCAAAAGAGAAAGCCGATTAAATTTTTTTCAAATAAGTTTTTGATTCAGCTAACGCAATGACGAACATAACCTTAATGTTGACTTTAATTTAATTAAGTTTAATTTGACCCTCTACAAATATCATTTATTTTGGTTTGGTTTTCAAATTAGTGGTAATTATTATTTTTTGATTCAAAATGTAATTATTTTTTATAAAATTATCCGAAAACTAAAAAACAATTTTAAGGTCACGAGATTCTACGCTTTTGGTCCAAATTTTTAGGGTTATTTTCAAATAAAAAAAATGAATCAAATATTTACAAATATAGTAAAATTTTATTATTTACTAAAGATAGACTATTTTAACTTTGTCATAGATGTATAGATAAACTATGATACTTTATCATTATTTGTAAATCTTTTTAAGAGTTTTATCATATAAAATAATTGTTTTTTTTTTTTTTTAATTTTTTTACTTATATATAATCTATAATATTTGATTAATTTTTTACCCTCTGCCCATCGACGGTGGCCATCGTTTTCTACCTCAACCCATCGCCTTGTGAATGTGAGGTCAGGTTCGCGCTGTCTCATTTGTTTTCATGAGTTTACTTTTGAAGTAGGAGAAGAGAGAAGTTATGCTTTTAATTTTTATACTAAAACTGCAATTATATTCTAATTTTAAAAAAAGCTTATAAATATTCTTTCTATTTCTATATTTTTTTACTTTCTTATCTACTTTTTACCTATATTTTCAAAAATCAATTCAATTTTTTAAATCTAAAAAAGAAATTTTTTTAATAATTTTTATTTTTAAAATTTAGCTAAGAATTCAACAACCACTCTAAAATTTTTTTAGAGAAAATATGCTTAATTTTATGAAACTAAAAACAAAATCAAATAGTTACCATATGAGACTTTAAGTTATTTATTTATTTTATTTTTTAACTCGGTTTAAAATGTTTTATGAAAATCTAAAAATGAGAAGAAATGGATCAATTTTACAAACTTAAAACAAAAGGTAAATATTATCAAGCAGGAATGAAACAATTTAGTAATAATAAAGTAAAATTATATGAAAAAAGTCATTAAATTATAAGGTCGGTTTTCAACTATACTCTTGAAATTTGAAAAGTTTCAATTAATTCTTGAAGTTTGAAATTTTGTTTTATCAAAACAATATTTGTAAACTTTTGTCGTTAAATTCTTAGACGAAGAACTTTGTGCATATTTATATGCTTAAGTGAACAAACCTAAATACATATTAGAAAATAAATTTAGAGTTTAGAGTTAGCAAAAAATCATAAACGATAGAATGATAGAAAAGAGGAAAATGACAGAAGGTATAATTAACAACACAACTTTTTTCTTTGTTGTCAGGACAAACAAACTTAGGGACCTTTTAAATTTATTTCTCAAATTTAATGAAAAATTGAATATTTAGGCATCAAGGTATTTTTCACCTTTATTTTTAAAATTTAAAAAAAGATTCGACGTGTTACTATTAGAATGGAATTAAATTGGGGCTTATATTTCGAGTGGGAATGTGAGCTGAAAACGACCATTAGTGCTGGCCCATTGCAATCCGAACGACGTCGTATGAGTAAGTTGGAGAAAACGAAAGATAAATTGCGGTGAGCGTGGATCGAACACGCGACCTTCAGATCTTCAGTCTGACGCTCTCCCAACTGAGCTATCCCCGCAAGTTGTGAATATTGTAACTAATAATATAATCATAACTGTTAGCTTATCCATATGCTTTCTAAGCTAATCAACACACTATACCCATTTTTGGGGTTTTCGTCCCCTTTTTCTATATCTTATACCCATTTTTGAAAAAAATATTTGTTTAGTAATTTCAGTGTTTTTGTTTCTAGTTTCTAAAATTCAGATTTAATAATCATATTGTAGAATTTCGATCGAAATCTCAAAGTTGCCATCGGATTTCAACAGGCTTGAAATTTCGAGAAGGTGGAAATCTCAATTTTCTCCCAATTTCTCGAAATTTTCATCGTTTTTTCTTTTCTCTTAGTTATTATGTATGTAAGCCACCCAATGGAAGTTTTTACCATCCAAAATGTTGATTTTCAAGAAATTGAATTTGAAGAAAATAATATACATTTATTTTGAAATTCACAAATCTTTATTTATTATTTGTTGAAGTAAAAAAAAAAAAAAAAATTCTACATAAATCAATACCATATATAAAAGTTGCTATGAGGGGAGAATTTTATCTCCTCATTTTGCCCCTTAATTTTTCATAAATGACTAATATATCCTCCCTTTGGTTGTATGTACATTTTCATCTTATTTCTTTTGAAACTTTTCTAGTACATTACGAGGGGCATGACAAGAGAGGAGAGAAGAAAAAAGTAAATCAAGTACAAATGTATAACTACACCTACCTACAAATCTATTTCTATATTATATATAAATGAAGTTTATGAGGAAGAATCTTTGCATACTTATTTTACCCCTGCGTTTTTAATAAATGTCTATTTTTACCTTTTGTTGATGAGACACATCTGTTTGAATGCATGTGTCATGCAAGCTATTTGTTATAAGTTGATAGAATGTGTTTGATGGAACATACTTGTTTACGAGAAAGTTATAAAGAGAAAGTTATACAGTTCGACTGTTGCATTTATTTTTATATATAAGAAAGTTTCAAAGAAATAACTATTTATAATAAATGGAGAAAATATTTAGAGAGATAAATAAAGTTAGAAAAAACAAAGTTTGAAATGGTACACAAATTTTAAAGGAAAAATGTTAAAATTAGAGTGACATAAAAAATTTTAAAAGAAAAAAATGGGAGCAAATTTAATGGAGAGAAAATTAGAGATAGGTGACACATAATTTTAAGATAAACAATGATTAGAAATACACATATAGGATCAATCGTATTTTAAAATTTGTTTATCAAATATGTTTGTCTCTAAATTCTATATAAATTTCTTTTACTACGTTTAAAATTTATGATAACAAAAACTAAGTTTAAATAATATTTATTATAATATTTATAAAAATTATACACAATTAAATACTATTTTAAAGTTTTAAAAATAAAATTTTAACATTATATAAGAAACGGAAGGACACTCGAAATACTTTTAAAACATTTTAAAAATTAACTATTATTTACTAATATTTTAAATTATTTTCATTTATTTTCATTCATTGAGACAAAAATAAAAATTTTTAAATGAAAGTGTGAATGAAATAGTTTTTTCTGTAAAAGAAAATTTTATAATTTTAAATGAAAAATACTTAGTAGACCTAAGCAAAACTTATTTTTGAGTATCCACTAAATTATCCAATTATAAGTGACATGGGATAAATTTTTCTTATTTTCTTGTTTGAAATATTTTAATTATTTTTTTTTGGTGTGAGTGATGGGAGGGAAATGTATAAAGATGGATGCATCGAGATGCACCCAAGTATTACCCTTTTTAAATTAATTTAGTCCAGTCTCATAACTATTTAGTTTCCAAAAATTAAGTATATAAATATTACTTTTACTTATAAATTTATTTATTTATTATTATCTACCCTTTAAAGAAAATGTTTCCTAAATTTAAGTCTAACTTTTAAATTAAAAAAAAAATACTTTATTTAAAGAACATGAAGAACTTTTATTTATTTATTATTATTATTTTCACTACCACTAGGCCAATCCATAATAGTTAACAAGACTTTGCTTTAAAGGAAATGATTTTGGTAACAAAAATTAAATCAGGAAAACAATTGGAAAATGAAAACAAATTAGACCCATAACCTCCCTTTGATTGAGAAATGAGATCCTAAAGTTGCAAGTAGAAATCCAACCGGTAGAGAGCGCAAACATAAAAATCAAATCCACTAGAACTAGTTCATTGCTAGAATTGAACTTTAAAGAGCAACCATATTCCTTCCCGATAGGTAAATCACTCTAAATCCTTCATCAATCTTTCTTTTCATCCAATAACTATAATCTTTTCTTCTACAACTCGTTTTCCATTCAAGAAACTTATTTACTGATTTGATAGTGCGAGGAAAAGGAACACTGACTGGAAAACCCCTTCCAATCGTCCCGAGGGGAACAATACTAAACATTTCTCAAAAAGTGAAAATCAAATCTACCGGAACTAACAATAGTAAGTTCAAAACTATTTTTAAGAGCAAGCAAATAAATTGTTTTCTTCAATACAAACTTACTCCTAAAAAGTGAACCTTATTTAATGGAAATACCAGATTGACCGGAATCAAAATCTTGGAAATCAATAGTTTTAGTATTACACTCAGAAGGTGTGGGAGAAGGAACTATTCCTAGTAACTCATTATTCATATACATTATATTTCCAGAAATGAAGCACCAAAAGAGATGTGATTAACCACTACATATAAATCATTTTGGGGAAGTCCGATAAAATTAATAACCACAAAATATCCTTGTCTTCAACAACCCTAATTAAATTCAAATTGTTGGAACCATCCCAATGCATTGTCAACCGAGATATAGTTAGATTGTCGAGGGAAAAAGCTTACCTTGGATATATTTGACAAATTGTTAAAAGGATAAATCTTTTGAAATATACACCTCAAAAAATCGAAAATCGTGATAATGTAAATTATCATCTACCGTCGATAGAAGTCTAATTCATTATAAAGCTATAACAAAAACGATAACTTGAAAAAAAACTCAGAATAGAATATTACTTGGTATTTAATAACAATCATGATATTAATAAAAAACAATGTATTCCAACAACTTTGAAAAGATAAATAATATTATAAAATTATATGAGATAAAAAGTTAAAATTTTGGAAAGATAAAAAAAAAATACAATTAATATGATAACAATTTATATAAAATGATGAAAAATATTAAGATACAATTAAATATGGTAATAAACATTTAAAATAATTGAAAATTAGTATGATAACATCAAATTCGATAATAAAAGATGAATTCAAATTTAAAATTGGGAGGGGAAAATTAGAAAGAGATTTGTTTATTTTGAATGAAAACTGCAAAGTAGTTACAAAAAGGTTGTTTCTAAATATTGTAAAATAAACCAAATTATTTATAAATATAGAAAATTTTTACTGTTTATCATCTCGTGATAGACTTCTATCTAGACTGCGATAAAACTATCGCAGTCTAAATAAAAATCTATATTTGTAAAGAATATCATCGGAGTCTAAATAAAAATCTATATTTGTAAATAATTTGATATTCTTTCTATTTATAATAATTTTTCTTATCAAAATATAATTTAATACTAAAATATAAATTCGAATTTCAAAAGGGGGAGAAAAATACTGATTGGCTGATTTCAGTTTTTTAATCGAATCGGCTAGGTTATAATATGATAACTCACATTGGCACAATTACACTGCATTTATATCTCAATTATTAATCGGGTTTTTCACTTACACTGTATTAATATTCCTGACATACGAACCAATTAAGGGCAAATAAGGTATTATCAAAATGTTACCCATGCGACTTGCACACAATTTGCCATTAATCTTATTATTTCTATTTTTTGTTATATATCCAAAACAAAACTTTAATGGTTACCATATTATCTGATTTTCCTAAATTTACGTAATATTTGGAGACAAAAATGTCTACATATTATTATTATTATTATGTTGTTGTATTGTTAAATTATCATTTTTTCATAAATGGGTAACTTTGGGTTGTTTTCCAATATAAGAAAATGAACTAAAATATTTTTACAAATATAGCAAAATTTTATCTATAGACCACTATCTGAGTCTATGATGATCTCACAGATAAATTATGATATTTTATTATTATTTGTAAATATTTTCAATAATTTTATGCTAAATTAACAATACCAAATTAAGACAGTTTTATTTAATTGAAGATGCCAATATTAGGGAGAGGTCAAATTATTTTCAAATTCAATGTACGAACACTTTGTTAATGGGCCGGCTTATATTTCAAGTGCACGACGGACCCATTACCATGGCCCATATTCGTCCACTATTCATGGCCAGTGATAGTGTGGAAAGACGTCCAGATAAATAATATTTGAAGACCATAAAAAATTGCGGTGAGCGTGGATCGAACACGCGACCTTCAGATCTTCAGTCTGACGCTCTCCCAACTGAGCTATCCCCGCTTTTTGACTTCTCCAATTACATTTACGTCAGATAAAAATATAGTGTATATTCCTATTTTATATTAATTTTAACTTCATTCAAAATATATTTTTTGTTAAGCAATTATTCAGTTAAAAAATAATTTGGATCCCTAACCTAAGTTTTGGAGTAACAATTTCAACTCAAATTTTAGTTTAACAATTTACTTTGTAATAATTTAATTTCTATGCTTTAAATTTTGTGATAGTTCTTAGTATGAAAATAGCATTAGAATTTACTAAAATTTCTTACATATATAAGTTAATAAAAATAAATGATTTTAAATTTTGTAATTTCAAATTTGAGAAATAAATTAGAATGAGAAAAATTTGAAACAAATATATTATTCTAGTTCGAGTTTTTGGGTCATCTTATGGGCATCTCGACTAATCTTACGGGACAATCCACCGACCTTACGATAGTTGGGCGTTTAGAAAACCCGTAGGATATTAAATCCTAGCTAGGTGACCAACCATTGATTGAACCTAGGATTTCTTAACCCTTTAGGAAGGTAGTTCATAAGAAATAGTGATTTATTAATAGAAAATCAAAATATAACAAGGTTCAACAAATAATTAACAATTCTTTTTTCTGTTTATTTTTAGTTTTAATCCTAATTTTATAGGGACTAAACGTGATTTGTGAATTCTATAAACACATAAGAAATAATCTACGTGGAGTTGAAATTTGTTTATAATAAGTTAGACATTTTTTTTTTTAAATGAAAAATTCAAAAATGTATTAAACGGACAACTAAACTTCATAATTTTTTTTTTAAATTTTAAAATTTTAGAAAACAAATAAATATAAATTTCAAAATTTAGGAGGGAGGTATATAATTTAATCCAAATCAGAAGTTAAAAACCATGAATTGTGGCAGTAACGTAATCTTGTGTCCTTCAACAGTTTGAAATTTCCAACGGTCAAAAATGTTATTTTTGTGCACACACCCCGCAGTTCCTAAAATACCTACACCGTCCATTCCTACGACGGCGCCATTCATTTTATTTGAAGCTAAAGGGTTCAATCAAATCAACGATGGCCTGAAAATGGAGGTATTTTGAAGCTTTCAAAAACCTCCAAACACAGAAAATCGGTTTTGGCTTCAGAGTTTCTTCTATTCCAGAAAAATTTCTGTCTCAAAAAATGGTTCATATCAAGTCCAATGATTATTGGGCTTTCCTGGTATATTCTCTCGTTCTTGGTTTCATCTCTTATTCTGAGTTTCTATGATTTTTGATTTTTGATTTTTTTATTTAGGGGAAATGGATATTTGATTGTTTATCTTCATTGATCATTCTCTATTTCACATTTTGGCTTAATTTGTTAATATGATTTCTCGTTCTTTGTTTGGATTCTTCCTATTTTGTTTCGGGTTTCTTGTGGAGATCGAATTGATTGATTTTTCAATGTTTGATTTCTAGGTTTGATTTCAACCACAAGTTTCTTGAGTAATTGGTTAATATCATGCGGTTAATTTTCTGTTGATCAGATATCCTATGTATCCATATCATGTTTCTCTTCCTTTTAATTGCGCTTGAGAATCGAGGGGAGAAGATAATGCGTAATTTTCCTGGAAATTGCTTCATTTTAATGATTCAGACTCTCAGATTGAGAATCAAAATGTTGAGAGAGGGAGAGAGAGGGTTGGCGTTTAATCTTCATTTCTTCTTTTTGTTTCTTGGGATTGTTATTGATTTTAAAAATTTAGCTTATAAAGCTACACATACTTTTTTTTGTTTGGTTTTTCACTTTTCTTTTTACGTACTTTTGAAATCTTAGCTTTAGAAACGAATAACAGGTTTATAAATTACTTGCTTTGGATTTTAAAATTTGCCCAGGTTTTAAACACTTATTTTAATATTAGATTATTCAACTAAGGAAGAATTTTTCCATGATTTTTCAAAATTACCAATAAACAGAAATGTTGTATAAATGAAGCACTTTTTTGGTGTGTAATTTCTGATTGAGTCAGGAAGAAATTGAAGCACCCATGTGGGTTGATCTCACCTTAGTCGGGAAGTCGTCGTACAATCAGAACATGTGAGTACCTGATAAAGTTGGTCATGGTACATGTCGCATTAGTATACATTTAATACCATGTTCTTTTTAATCATGCATCATACTAATTCCTCATATGCTTTTACTTTGACTGCAGTGATGATAAATGGTTCTATACACACCACCAGTAAGCACCCATATAGGTGTCTCGTTTATATACTAGATATGATATATATAAGTATATTATATTTATGATTTTATTCCTTATATGTGTTTTGTCTTAAAATTATATATACACGTATCAGGGTCCACCAATGTTCTTCTCAAGACCTGAAATCAGCATTTCCTCAGCTTTTTGAGGAGGGAAAGACTTTAGATTTTGAATTACCAATGTCTTCTTCTCCAAGCCTTCCTCACTCTGTTTCAAGAACAAGAGGGAAAGACTTTGACGAGAAGAAGTGCAAAGGCAGCTATCAGGGTTTTGCAGTGGACAAGCATATTGTAGGTGAGAAGCTAATTTCAAGATCAATCACTAAATTGGACCCTAAATCGAGCATTACATACTCAAAAGGAATCTTGAGTTCTAATTCAAGTTTGGTTCCTTATGCAAGTTGTTTTTACTGAAAATGTCACTCCAAATGTTTTAGTTGTTGGTTCAAGTTCAGAGGGAAAGGAGCCAACTAACATCAAAATGAGCCGCACAATCATAGCTGGTATTGGCCACCGACAACAACATAAGCCATTGGAGGTAATTAGTCAACCATTGCGCAGTTCTAGTAGACTTTTGTCAGATATGAGGAGAAGTCTCAGGAAAAGCTGCGTCACCAGACAAGCATCTAGATTGGAAGTTATTAACTGTCAGAGACAGTCAAGTGGCCATAACTCTTCTTCAAGTAATTCAAGCATCTCAGCCTCTTTGAATCCTGGCTGTAGTGCTAAAAGCATCACAAAAACTTCAGAACATCCCTTGAAAGGTAGTCAATGTGTTAGAAGCTTTTCGAGGATGACTCATGCATCAATGAACAAGTGCAAAGTTTCGAGTGTTTTCTCAAGCACTTTAAAGATTCAAGTGGAGGATGCGAGTTCCAACTCAAGGAAGATTGGTAAATCCTATAATGCTAAACCCGCCCACCTTGAGGCTACAAAACCAAAGGTGAGAAGTTGCTTCAATTTAGATTAAGATATCTATATTGCAAAACTAACTTTCTCAACTCAATTTGGTAACTCCTACATCAAACTTAAGGTTTTCTTACAATCAATTTTCTGTCAGAGAAATGGTATTGAAAATTTAATTTGTCAGTGTGCAAACTTCTCAACAATGTCAGGGAGATGTTCATAATCTTATTTGTTCTTCAACCAGATACTTCGTCCAAAAGCTTCTCTATTACAGCAAAGAGACGATCGAAACACTTGCTTAAAGCTGAAGAAAAAGGAAGGCTTAGATGATGGAACAGGAAGATGCAAAACAGCAGTAGCTGGGAAGGAGAATGCAATAGGGAGAACTGCTGTGAATCAGAAATGCAATGGTAGAGACATCCCTTCTACTTTAAGTATGGCCAAGGATCAGAAAAGGACACAGCATAAGGTTCCACAAAGGTTTGGCGGACGAAATGTGGTTAGCTTGAAGGTATAAAGATTGTAGGTTTCAACTATTTTAAATTGTAGAAATCCACACTTGCATCATTTTTCTGGAATAAGTATGCTCAGTTTTTTTTTTTTTTTTTTTTTTTTTTTTTTTTTTTTTTTATTTTGGTTTAGAATATTCCATTTTATACTTTGAGCAATAGCCTCATTTTATTACATCAATGAAGAGCCTAGCTTATGATTCCAAAAAAAAAAAAAAAAA
>QLSR01000039.1:1049335-1100160 GCA_031780015.1 Citrullus colocynthis
TTTTTTTTTTTTTTTTTTTTTTTCTTTTTTTCTTTTTGTAATATGTCATTTTGAAACTTAAGCCTATTTTCTTTCATTTTTGTATTATCATTTGCATCATTTTAAAGTAAAACAACTGAATTCTTAGCCAAATTTAAAGAATAAAAACAAGTTTTTAAAAACTATTTTTTTTTAGTTTTTAAATTTTGACTGGATTTTTTAAAACATTAGTAAAAAGTAGATAACAAAACTGTGTTTATAGGCGTAATTTTCAAAAACTAAAATCGAAAAACCAAAAGCCAAATGATTACAAAATAAAACCGATAAGGGCATTTTGTGTTGTTGTCGGTTGGTGTCCCAAATGGAAAGATTAGATTGCAGTTATCCATAGGGATGGATTGAATTATCCCAATCAAAACAGTTCACATTGGATCAATTAGTGAGTAGATCAATTTGGATCAATTGTTATTAACATCTTATTTTGATGACCCCTTTTATACTTTTTGACAGCAGCAGGCTAAAAATTGTCATCCAAGCGAAGGAAAAAATGTGGAAAATGGAAGCAAGAGGGTGTACTTTCGTTGAGTGATCTGATGGAGTCTGTATATATATAACAACATCTCTACTCATACAAAAGGTAAATGTATGTTCTTTGCGCAGAAATGTTTTATCTTTTGCTACTTTACCAGACACCAAAAGGGAAGATCAATAACAACAGGGAATCTTATCAAATGTTGTTGCTTTTTCCTTCTTCTGTTCATCTCTAGTATCCTTAAAAATTGGTAATAGGATTAACATTCATACCAACCAAAAACCAAGCTCCACATTTAGTGGATGAGATCGATGAATAAGATGCTGCTGTGGTACCACATTGAGCCACATTGTTCTAGAACTAGGGGTCCCTCGTTAAAAATGTATATATATATATATATTTTCTATCAAGTAGGTCCAGTCACAATGAAAATCTAAATGAGATCTAATCTAATTTTGTGCTTTCTAATGGACGGATAAATATATTGAATGTGTGATTAACACTTGTACGATTGTTAGATGTATGAGAGAGAAAAATTGGAAAGTTGTTATCTCTTGTTTCTCGTTTACTATGTCCATTGTTCATACTTTGTCACGGTTGATATCTAAATTGAAAATTTCACTACATAAATATTTTAAGCTACGTAATAGACATTAACGTAAAAAACTAAAAGTGAGTATTTAATGAAAAATCGATATTAAAAGGGTAAATTTTAAAATCTAGGTTTTATATTAAAACAAAATTCAAATCTCAGTGATAAAATTTAAGAGGAAGTGTTTAGGGTGTTAAGTTGAGTTCTAGAGTATGGAGTTAATATGTTAGGGTTAAGAAGTTTGTATATGGGGTGCAAAGTTGTAAGATTAAGTTTTTCGATAAATATGAAAAACCGACTCATGAAATTGATGAGTTTGGCCTATCCCTTAAGTACTAAAAATACAATTTTTTTGAAATCTAAAAACCAAAATAAAAAAAAAACTTACTTTTGCATCGTTACTTATATGAATCATGCAGCATCAAATGGAGGTAGAAGTGACAAGTAGGCATCATGGTGAACATTATTATATATATATTTCTATAGAAAGAGAAAGAAGAGGGGGATATTGGATATTGATGCATATCTTATTATTGTTAGGGAAAACAAACAAAATCAAGGAAACTGCAGAGAACCTGTGTTGTTTAACTTGTTTTCCATAATAGACCCAAAGCACTAACACCTGTCCCTTTCCCCTACCTTACTTTGCTCTTCCCCCTTCCCTTCTCTCTCTCCCACACATTTTAATTATAATATTCCCCAAATCTAATTATATCCTATCGTTAATATATTTTGTTATTTTGTGATTCTTTAGAAAATATAGTTTTACACTTAATTACCATAACTTAATACGATAATATGAATTTTTTTCTTTTTGATATATTTTAGATTGTATTTATCTTTGTATAGCTCACTTAAATATCTTATCGCATGTTGAAAAGATGACGAGTACTTTTCGATGATTGTGTTATTTTTCTCCATATAGTTTTGTGCTGCTGAAGAACAGATAAAGCATATTATTATTTTTCCGATCCGCTGAAGATTTGAAGGGAGGAATTAGAATTAAAATAATATTAATTTTTTTGGGAAAGGAAATAATGTAGCCGCTATTGTTTAAGTTCAATTATTGGAATGAAAAGACAAATAAGAGAGCATAATTTTGAATTATGAAAAAGAGAATATCCTATATTGAGTTTGCTCCCATCCCCATCCCCATGCCAGATGTCACTTGCATAATGCTAATAATATCACCATTTTTTTTTTCTCTTCTCTTCTCTCTCTCTCTCTCGAAACTTTGTATTTTTGTGCACTAAAAAAATTATTGTGACCTAACTATATATAGGTGATCTAACTTGAGCATATTCAACCAATGAAGATATAGTTTTTTAAGAATAGAAAATTTGTTTAAAATAATAATAAATATAATAAAATTTTATTTTTTATCTATGATAGACTGCGATAAATATCATGTCTATCTGGGTCTATCGCAGTCTATCACATATTAAAAATAAAATTTTACTATATTTGTAAATAATTTTTTTTAATTTTATAATAATTTTTCTAAGACTATATATAATTTTCGTCTAGAAGTTAGAAATTCAAAATTAAAATTAATTTTGCGGTGGAACTTGACCTCGAAATTGATTATTATATTTTAAAAATATTGACAAACTAATTATCTCCACCCTCTGTTAAATGGATTATACACAAATAAATAATGGACTTTTATACAAAGGTGGTGGACAAAAAATTAAATTGATCCAGAAGAGGTAAAATAGGATATTGACAAAATATTGGAAATAGACTGAAGCAAAGTTTACGATCAAATAAAATGAACCGTTGGAATGTAAAAGGACAAAAATAAAATTTAGGGTAAATTACATTTTTGAATAAGTGACACCAATTAGTTGTTAGGTCTACAAATTGTACAATTAAACCCCAAACATTTAGAAAATGCTCCATTTTGATTCCTAATTAATTGCATTTTTTATATTCAAAATAAAAAATAATTATTAAAGAAATAATAATTGTTGGAGCTTGGATGTCGTCTACTTTGGTGTTGCAGTCTTTAGTGACCTTGACTTCCGACCTACTTCTTCCTGGTTTAGTCTCAAAGTACTCTAAGTTGACCTGTATAAGAGATCCTAACACCAGTGTGGTATTGAGCCAATTGCACTCCAATGCTTAAGTTTGTACAAAGAGTGACTAATTCAGCTAAGCACAAAAGTAAGGTCGGGTTTATCATTAGGAGATTACTTACTATCCTCTAATACACGCCTCTAGTTAAGTGCTGCTCGGATGCTTGTGAGGAAGTTGTCTCTATGGAGCATCTCTTCGCTTGAATTGATTGGATTTCACCTTTGACCTTCTAACAATCCGGGTCACTTGACTGGCGACTTCTGCTTTTGATGGTTCTTCCTACTTGGAAGCATCTTCGAAGGGAAAACCATCTTTCACAACTTCATAAAGATTCAACAACTCAAGCTTTAGCTTGACACTTTTTTTAGGCTAAACTATTATGTACTCGATTTATTACATCAATAAAGTGTTCTTGTTCCACTATTTAATTCTAAATTGTGCTTTGTTTCCCTATCATTTCTCTTTTCCCTGCACGCTTCTGACCATAGGATGCCATTGCAGTCCTAACTTTAAAACTAAGCTAAGGTTACTTTGGTGCATGAGAGTGTAAACGACGACGTGATAATACTTAGCATTTTTAGAAAAAAAGTGTAGTACTAAAGGAAAACTTTACTTGCCTCGAGTTGGGGACATAGTTGACAAAAATACATAAGTAAATTAAAAGCAACGCAGGAGAGACAAATGAAAGGAAATAGGGGGTGGCTGGTCAGGTCGTAAACTTAGCTCATTGTTGTAGCCTTGAGGGTCGTGACATATCATTCTCGCAAGGCGCCATGTTCTCCCTTAACTGACCCATCACATTCAAGGAGGTAGAAAACTCAAGAAATTGGTGGTATTATGGCATAATGCCCAACGCATGGATGGTTGGCCTGCCCAAGATTATATTGTATGGGCTCAAGTTGTTAAGAACTGCATGGTTCGTCTTACACACTTTGCTTCCTCGGCGAGCTTGATAGGAAGGTGAATCATCTTTTTGGGGGCCACCCGTTCTCCAAAAAATCCAACTAGCACGGTTAGGGAACTCATTAGATCATTTTTCGGCTAGTTGAGATGTTCTAACGCTAACAACGATAGAACGTTAGTTGAACTCCCTTCGATGATTGGGACCTGCTTTACCCTTAATGTCCCTATAGTGAGGGATATTACCAGGGCGCCATTATGTGGGTGGAGGTAGGCTTGGGCCTAATAACACCTAAAATGTGCTATCTTGCTTAGCTTTATTCAAGATTGTTCCTCAATTTTACGTGTTTATTTCATGATCTTACATGTTTGACACATAAATTAGGGAGAACAAACCCTTAAGGTGAAAATCAGATTAATTTGGATTGAATTGGAGGCTTAAAGCATCAACAGGGAAAAATGACGAAAATACCCACGAGGACGGTAGCGTTGCATTGCTAGCGTGCGACACCAAGGACATAATGGATGTGAAGCTTGGAGCGCTGCAACACTTGGGGGAGTTGCGGCATGGCGCTAATGGCAGAGAGCTATAATCAGGGTAGCACTACAGTGTTATGAGTTTGACGCAGGCGTGCACGTTCATAAATCATGATTACAAGATAAATTTCAACGAGAAGAGGAAAGAAATAAAGATAAAAAAATGAAAAGAGAAACTAAAAGAAATGCTGGAAAATATAACTTTAAGATGCCTTGGGTCAAATCCTCAAATCCCTAGTCTTTCTCTAGGTTGTTTCTCCTTTCTCAAGGATGAACTATCTTTCACCGCACGCTTTCATAGGATGAGATAAGCTAAAGTGATTACGCCTTAGAGGAATTTTCGTTCTTAAGGCTGCTGACTTGAGAAACTGAGAAAACACCTTTGTGGAGAAAAGTGTGGTGGAATTGTAGATGGAGATTTGATACTTGAAATGGAAGGGTTCTCCTCCCTTATATAGACCAAGATGGTTGAGGAATGACCTAAAATCATGTTCCGAACGTTATTCCAACATTTTAGGCGTTGAATAACAATTTTGGCCAAGAAAAAAACAACTAAGTATGAATCTGGTAAATTAGAGTTTTTAATGTGGCCACATAAAAAAATGCGGCTGCATCACTTGGGCGAATTAAGACAGATTCTTGCAAAACAGTAAAAAAAACCTTAGTAAAAGCTCGTAAAATTAGTCTAAAACAGTAAAAATTCACTTTAAATCGTTCAACAACATGTATTTGCTCATTTTAATCTAATTTAGGGCATTCCATGGTCAAAATATTACTTAAAGTGTTTTTCTACTATAAAAAAGTAATAAAATAAATGGTAAAAACATGCATTTTTTTGGCATCTATCAAACTTTATTTGGTCCCACCAGAGAATTTGACACCCTTCTGTGGCTGACTAGGGCATCCTCTTCAATGAAATTGATGGGTCGGGTCAACTTTAGCACTGTCACTACCTAGATTTCCTCGGGCTTTTCTTTGCAGGCCTCTTGAGTGAGAGCTTTCCTCTTTTTCTCGGTTGGAGAGAAGGTTGTTGAGGCTTTCAATCAATCAAATAACATTTATAATTATTGATCATGAACTTAAATTACTGGGTAGCTTAGTAACAAGACCAAGATGAACCATAAGGAGCTTAAGATAGAATCTCTCTAAGGTAAATTTGTCAATAGAAAGCAGTAAAGATGGTGAGGTTTGACAAGATAACTAAATGCAGGAATTTAAAGTGCGAAGGGTAAAATAGATTGAGAGAGAGAGAGTTATAGCATGAAATTACCTTCATTGATTAAGAGACTCTTCAGCTATTTATGGATTAACTCATCAATTTATCATGTGAATTGAGTTATTGGATTATCTAATGATCAAGTCTAACTAGTCTATTAATGCTGGGCAGACTCCCTTAATTGAAAATCAATTTGGACGTCAATACCTAAATTAACTAAATTGGTTTCACGCAATGCCTGCTCCTTAATTAATCGCATTAAGCTCTTAGATTGATTAGAACATTAGATTAAACCAACCTAGTCGAACATAATGTTTTTCTATTCCTTAGTGAACAATCAAATTCCAAACATTTAGAAAATGCTTGATTTTGGTTCCTAATGAACTAAATTTGTTATATTTAAAATAAAAAATAATAATGAGGAAATAATAATTGTTGGCACTAAGATCTTATTCACTTTGGACTTTGCTGTGGGTCCCCGTGGCCTTGATCTCTTTCCTACTTCTCCCTAGTCTTGCCTTGAAGTACTTTGAGCTTGCCTATGTAAGAGATCATAACACCGGTGTAGTGTCGAACCTACTGCACTCTAATTCAGCCAAGCACAAAAGAACTAAGGTTGGGTTTCTCCTTTGGAGATTACTTATTCTCCCCTTTGGGGTGGTCAAATGGGGTTATTTATAAGCCTCTCCTCTAACACATGCCTCAAGTCAAATATTGCTCGAATGCTCGTGACATTCTTCCAAAATGTCCTCTTTATGAGGCTTGGCAATCTTGGCACCTGCAAAATGTCTTTCGTGTGGGGTTTTATGATATGCCTCCAAGTTAATTGACACCTCTTTTTCAATAATACAACGTCTCCATATTCGATCAGGTCCAAGCTTGAATAGATATAGCTCATCCTAGTTATAATACTTTAGATCATGAAATAACTTCTTCAACTGTTGGCTAGTTGCCTCTGCTGGAGCTATGCCTATTGCCAAATAATTTGCGAAGTCGACATGTCATGGAGCCATGGAAACTTTTAACAGCTTTTCATCGTTGAATGAATCTTCGATTTCTTCTATTTTAAGTTTGGAGATGAAATCTGCTACTTGGTTTTCTATTCCTTTCTGATTAAGGATTTCAATGTTAAAATTTTTGCAGTAGGAGGATCCACCTAATCAACTTAGGCTTCACATCTTTTTTGTTTAAAAGTATTTCAAAGCTTAGTAATCTGTGTGTACTGTTACTTTTGCTCCTATCAAGTAAGATCTGAAATTTTCAAATCCGAACAATACTGCAAGTAACTCCTTCTTTGTGGTCGTGTAGTTCTTTTGGGCTTTATTCATGGTTTAAGTGCAAGCATACACTGATGATGAAGTAATAAACTCCAAAGTATTCCAAGTATCGAATCCCACGAGACTAAATGAAATTTAATTTTTTTAAGGCAATGCAATCAATGTAACCAAAGGTAGCCAATGAGATAGTGTTTAGGTTGAATGTTGATTAAAAATAGTAAACAATAAATGATTGAACATAGATACAATTATGTTTCAACCAAACAGACATTATGTCTTGGACAATGCAGCAACATCATATCTAGACAGAGACTCAGTCAAGGATAAAAAACATCATTTTATTTGGTCATGTATCAAGTTTCTTTAGGAGCCTAAGTAGCTAATCCTATAATTCTATAGTTTGAATCCTAGATAAATTTCTTGCAATTTCTTTATTCTATGGTGTACCTTATTTCTAAGGCTACATGACAATCCTATTTCTAGGCATTTAGCCTCATATCCTTTTGTGAAATTAGTTTATATCCTAATCTTCTCATTCTTAAGACTCCACTACATTGCTGAATTAAGTAGTCAATTTAACTTAACAATTTTTATCCATAAACTCAACAAGGGAAATGCATAAGTCAAATAGGTTTGAAGCATTGACATTAGTTCAAGCAAAAAGAACCTGGGCTATTCACATAACTGAACCCCTTAGACATTTTAGCTCATGATTAAGAACAAATAAATGGATTTCATTAGATATAAACCATGATTATAAGATAAATGCTTAAAAGAATAAAAAGATGAAAATGGAAAAGTGCAAGAATAAACTAAAGGAATTATTGGAAAATACAATAGAAGAACTCCTTGGGCAATCTTTCACTCTCTTAATCTCTTCTTAGGGTTGATTATCCTTTCTCAAGGATAAATCCCTTATCTACACATGTTCTGACGAAGTAGGAAATTTCTAGAGCTAATGGTCTTCAGAGGAACCTTCATTTTTTATGTTTTTATGACCGAGATAGTAGGTTCTCGTCTAAGGGTGGTTGAATTTTCAAGATGATCTAAAGTGTGAAGCCTTTCATGCCATGTTATAAGCAATATTTTTTGAACTGTGGACAATTGAGCACGATTCTAGACTTTAGAGGTTTGATGTGGGCACATTGAAATTAATTTCTGCAAAGCAACAAAAGAATCATTGTAAGAGCTTATAAAATCAGCCTAAACTAGTAAAAACATGCTTTAGGTAGCTAAGTGACTTTCACTCGACCATTTTATCCATTTAAGACCACATATTGGGGGTAAATAACATGCAAATGACCATTTTCACTTAAGTATCAAAGTATAGCCTAAAAACATGCATTTCATATCATGTATCATGTTACACTCTTTATTTCTAAAATGCGCTTTGTTTCGTATTATTTCTCTTTCCCTTGTATGCTTTTGACCCTAGGATGATTGTCGTGGCTTTAAAACTCCACTCAGGTTTATTGAGAGTGTAAAGGAAGGAGTGATGACACTTAGCATTTAAAAAAAGGTGTAGTACTAAAGGAAAACTTTACTTCCCTAGAGTCGGGGACACAGATGACCAGAATATATAAGGTAAATTGAAAGCAAAGCAAGAGAGAAATTTGGAAGGAAACAAGGGGTGCCTAGTCAAGTTGTATGCTTAGCTTGTTGTCGTAGCCTTGAGGGTTGTGGCGTAGCATTCTTGCGAGACGTGTTGTTCTCCCTTAACTTTCTTGATATCATTTAGGGTAGGGAACTTAAGCAACTGGTGAGAAGGATGGCACAACGTCCAATGCGTGGATGGTTGGCCTGCCCAAGATTGCATTGTATGGGGGCAAGCTGTCAACCGCCACAAATTGCATGGTTCATCCTACATGCTTTGATTTCTCGCCGAGCCTAATAGGAAGGTCGATCACCCCTTGGGGAGCCACCCATTCTCTAAAACATCCAACTAGCAGAGTTGGGATCTCCTAAAATCATTTCTTGTCCAATTGAACTGTTCTAGCATTGACACTGGTAGAACTTCAGTTGAGCTCCCTTCGTTGACCAAGACCCGCCTTATTGTTGTTGTCCCTATAGTAAGAGATATTACCAGAACATCATGATGTGGCTAGAGGTGGGCCTAAGCCTCCCTTCATCGACCAAGACCCCGCCTTATCGTATCATTGTTGTCCCTCTATGTACTAACTTTCTCAATGCTAGGGGTCCTCAGTGGCCTTGACCTCCGAACCGCTTCTCCCTGAGGTGGTCTCGAGGTACTCCAAACTAACTTGTGTGAACAATGATCGTTGCTTTCAGCATTCCTTGGCCCGATCTAAAATGACAAGGCAATTTCTTGCCTTCACGAATTGAAAAAAGAAATTGTGATGCAATGAGGAGCGTCCTTGGTGCTCAAATTGTGCACATCTATTTTGAATCAATTTAGGAAACTAGGGTAGCGTCCTAAGCATCTCGACATTCTCACTTTGTCTATAAATGTGTCTTTTTGGTTTTTAGGTTAAAACTTTGGGAGGAAGTAGACGTTGTAGGCAAATTATATATCTTTTTGTTTTAGTATTTTCTCCTCTTTTAATCTACTATATTGGATTTTATGGATTCCAAGTGGAGTTTTAGCTAAATCGTCCCAATTGTTGTCTAGATTATTTTCATAAAAAAATTGGTTTGTTGGGCTAAATCATTTAAACGTTGTGAGATTTTGGTATTGGTTAATTCATGGATGAATTTCTTGAGTTAAATGTCTTTTAGTTCTTGCTTTAATTATAAACATTCTTGTTGATTAAATTGACGTGTTAATTGTGCTTGTACGTTTATTTTGATATGTTGACTTAGTCATTTGTAATTGTCATGGACTCATATTTAATTTCAGTAACAGATGGGGTTGGCTCATGTGTGTGATTTAGAGATTATATTGTTCCTTTAATTCATAGCTTGTAAGATAGGCTTTAGAATTAAAGGAACGCTCTAATTAAAAACGCTTGATCTAAAATTTTTACCATCACAAATAATTACAAATTCTCTCAATGCTTTTGTGCTAGACACACATTTTTCTCCACTCTCAAATTAGAGAATACAAACAGAAAATTTTATTAAAGTTAGTACATCTAAAAGTTCGATTCTCAATTTGGCCAACAAGCAAAAAAACCAAACCGCCCTACGTCCAACCTTGAAGTGACAAAAATAAAAAAAGTGGAAGGCTTGGAGGTTAGGAGAGGAGGATAAAGGTGTAAATCAAGACCCAAATTGTCGTTATTGATGAAATCTGTGTTGGAGTTGGCTTTACATTCTCCTCTCCCTAATAATTCAGAGTTTGTCACTTAATACCCTTGAGTCCAAACTGACACTCTCATACAACACAAACAAATCACAATACGTCTCTCTCCATTGCCAACCACAACCCCTCCCTTCATCCATGGCCACCACCTCCGACACATCCGACCATGAACAATTAGAAGAAGAAGAAGAATCAGAAGAAGAGCCGTCCAACGGTGGGTTCTGCCGGAGCCTATACGGAGTCGGCTCAGTTCTTGACCCGACAACCAAATGGGTCCGAGAATGGAACCGTGTCTTCCTCCTCGTCTGTGCGGCGGGGCTGTTCGTCGACCCTCTCTTTCTCTACACGCTATCGATAAGCGAGTCGTGGACGTGCGTCTTTATCGATGGGTGGTTGGCCATCACCGTCACCGTCCTCCGCTGCATGGCCGACGCTTTGCACCTTTGGAACATCTGGCTCCAGCTCAAGACTGCCACAAGGTCCTCCTTTTCCGGTAGCAGCGGCGGTGATGCGACGGCCGAAAATAGAGGCCTTAGAGATACCACCCCACGCGCCGTCGCTCTCCGGTATTTCAAGTCCAAGAAAGGCTTCTTCTTTGATCTCTTTGTTATTCTTCCCATTCCTCAGGTATTTTAAATTCTCTCTCTTTCCATACCCACATGCATGAATGATGCATATATTCTTCTTTTCAATCTACAAAATTCCTAACCTATGACCTTTTTGGATGTTTTGACTTTTGGTTTTAATAAAATATTAGCCCTCAATTCTATCCCAACTTTGAATTTCAATCACACACCACACATAAACGATGTCTGGGCCAAGGAGAATTGAGGTAAATAGTTAATAAGTCATAATAGAATAATGATTAATTACAATTAGGCTACATGTAATCTCATGCTTTCTTTGTCTTTCATGATAAAAATAAAATAAAAAATCAATTTTTTAAAAGATTTTGACACATGACAATCATTTACTGAGTGAGTTGAAGACGAAATTTTTTCATCATAATCTTAAATTTTCTTTTCTTCTAATTTTAGACCCAAAGTGGGATTAAGAACTAACAAAGAAACTCCTTAAAAAGAAAAAAAAAAGAAAAAAAAAAACTAAAGAAGAAACAAGGAGTGGAGTACTCTCCCCAACTCCTATAAACATTTTCAAAGCTTTAGTTGGATTGATTATCCATTTTAGTTCATTTTTTAGTGAAAAGGGAGGATTTAAAGTGGAGTGAAGTTGTTCTCAGTCATAAAATTTACAATATAAAATGTTAAAGTCATGAAATTAATGTCTTTTAGTCTTTTTAGTTTTTTTAAGTCCATAGCAAAGAAACAAGGAGTGAAATCTACTCTCCCAAACCTTTACTTCTTCCACCAAATTACATGTCCAAAGCTTTTAGTTAGTTCGATATTTATTTTATTTTTCGTTATTAGTTTTTAAAATTTATGTTCACTTTTCATAATTTCTTTTCCATGATTTTTATCTTTCCTAGGTAAAAATTTGAATAATTATTAATTTTCAAGACTTTTACGTAAATTTGAAAACAAAGTAAAAAAAATAAACTTATGTTGATAGACTTTAATTTTTTTTTACAAAAAAGAAAAAAAAAAAAAAAGCCAAATGACTATTCAAGGAAGTTTAATTATTTTATGTGCATAAAATAATCTTGAGTGGGACAATTTTAAATAAAAAATTTAGAAACATTAAGTTGAAGTTTTGGGTTTGGGAATTGGGATGGATGAATAATACAACAACAGAAGAATTAAGTATAAGAGTTTTTCCCACGCATCTGTCTTGTTTCATACCAAATTCTTTTTTGTCAGAAAATGTTTTTGACAAATGTTTGCGGATATATATATATTTTTTTTCATTTTATATTTGTTAAAAAGGGATTAAGCTTCTTATTGATCTACTTTTAAAATAAATAAAATCAAAATATAATTGGGATTTAACATAAAGGGGCATAAATGTATTATTGGAACAAAAATGTGGGTTTTTCTTTTGGGGTGGGGGGAGTACATGAATAATACAATATGATGTTTACGAAACTGTTGATATTTGGCAGAGGAACATGTGAAATTTGGATGTCACTTTGTGTATGACGACAACTATATGAATTTCATCTTTCAGTTTTTTTTTTTTTTTTTTTTTTTTTTTTTTTTTTTTTTTTTTTTTTTTTTTTTTTTTTTTTNATAAATTATTATTATTATTATTATTATTATTATTATTATTAATTATCAATATTTTAATTAATTTAATTATTTTTAGTCATTTTTTATTAAATAATTAATTAATATTATAATACTAAATATAATTGAGGACTTTAATGAAGTAATTATTTACAATTAATTTTTTAAGCTATCCTAACTATTTACTATAAATTATTATTATTATTATTATTATTATTATTATTATTAATTATCAATATTTTAATTAATTTAATTATTTTTAGTCATTTTTTATTAAATAATTAATTAATATTATAATACTAAATATAATTGAGGACTTTAATGAAGTAATTATTTAATTTTGATTTTCATATTACAAAATTGGTAGATTGAACACAAAATACTTAACTTCCAAACATTAATTATTAATATGCAAATAAAGACAATAATTATCCCACACATCTAAAACTCATACATTCAGATATAAGATATTTAATATAGATAGCTATGAAATAATATTTGTGATCCAAATGGACTCCAAGAGCACATACATACTCCTTTTATTCAACATCTGACATGTCATTAAATTATACATTATTTAATTGTATAAATTCCATCCCATACTTCTTCTAGAGCAAGTAATGGTACAAGAAGCATTTTGTAACTGAAAATAATTATGTGTATGTTTGAACCAAAATATAACAAAATAAAATTACTCGGATAATGCTCTAAAGTTTTTGTATGGAGGATTTGGAGCATAGATTTCATGATTACCAACACACCCGTATGTTATGTTTGCAGGTTGTATTATGGGTTGTAATTCCTAGAATAATGAAAGACGGAAGAGTGACATTGGTGATGACAGTATTATTAATAGTATTTTTGTTTCAATATTTGCCAAAGTTGTACCATTCCGTTTGCTTGTTGCGGTGCCTCCAAAACCTATCTGGCTACATCTTCGGCACTGTTTGGTGGGGCATTGCTCTCAATCTCATTGCTTACTTTGTTGCTGCCCATGTAAGTTCATCTACCCCCTTTCTTCGTATATAAACTTCATTTCTACTCATTAACTTTTTTCCAAGTAGCATTACAAACCAAACTTCATGGACTAAATTATTACTTTCCTAAAAGTTTAGGGGCCAAAAATAATATTTACCCGAATGATTGATTGTGTGTTTGGAATGAGAATATGTAAGTTTGATTGACAAAAACAAAGGTTTGAAAAAGAAAATGTATTGAATGAAGGCTGCAGGAGCATGTTGGTATCTATTGGGGGTACAAAGAGCAGCAAAATGCTTAAAAGAGCAATGCGGAGCAAGAAGCAACAGCTGTGGGGTTAGATTGCTATCATGCAAAGACCCAATTTTCTATGGAGCAAATAATATGGGAATAGGGAGAGACAGAGGGAGATTTGATTGGGCAAACAACAGGCAAATAAAGTTAATGTGTTTGGATACTTCTGATAACTATGATTATGGAGCTTACAAATGGACTGTTCAGCTTGTTATCAATCAAAGTCGCTTGGAGAAGATCCTTTTTCCCATCTTTTGGGGCCTCATGACTCTTAGGTACCTCTTTTTTTTCTAAACATATTTCCTTGCTTCTTGGATTCTATCTATTCATTGCTTATGTACTTATTTTTAATCTCATAGGTTTGTCTTATTCTTTACTTTCAAACTTTACATAACAATGTTTTATTCATTTACATTAGTACCTTTGGGAACTTGGAAAGCACCACCGAATGGCTGGAAGTAGTGTTCAATATCATTGTTCTCACCAGTGGACTCCTATTGGTCACCATGTTGATTGGAAATATCAAGGTAACCTTTTTTTTTTTCTTTTCCTAATACATTTTTTTTGAGATGTGATCCCTGATTTTACTAAGGTTTTGATTTCATCTCTAGAGCCTTCAATTACTTTACAAATAAGTACTCTATATATGATAAAATAATAAACATAATATTCAGTCCCATTGTATTAAAAATAACATACTCATATAATGTGATTTAATATGTAGAAATAATTCCATGAACTTTTGAATAATTGCATAAGTTGAATGATATGATAATAAATGTACGTTCTAGTCACTAAACTATGCTTGAAACTCAAAATGACACCCAAAAATTGGATGTTATAGTAAATTCATCAGTTAAGATTTTAGTATGTCAACGATGAATTGATAATAAGTGACTTTGAATATCCGTTTTGTGCGAGATTCTTTTCCTTCTTGTGGATAGAGAATATGGATTGTAGTAATCATGGATATTAAAGTTTTATTTTTTTTTTTTTTTATGGGTCATGATTTAAATTTTTTTTTATTTAATTTTTTTTTTTTTTGTATATATTTCTTTATTTTTCAGTTATGTTTCTATTTATCCTTCTGGTAATAATGTATATGAAGATGAATTTCCAAATATGTGAAGGTGTTTCTGCATGCAACAACGTCAAAGAAGCAAGCAATGCAGCTGAAGATGAGGAACCTAGAGTGGTGGATGAGGAAGCGACGGCTGCCACAAGGATTCCGGCAGCGTGTGCGAAACTACGAGCGGCAGCGGTGGGCAGCGATGCGAGGTGTGGACGAGTGCGAGATGATAAAAAACCTACCGGAAGGGCTGCGGCGAGACATAAAGTATCACCTTTGCCTGGATTTGGTTAGGCAGGTGCCACTGTTTCAACATATGGATGATCTTGTTCTTGAGAACATTTGTGATCGTGTCAAGTCCCTCATCTTCACCAAGGGCGAAACTGTGAGTTTCAACTAGAAAACACAAATAATTTGAGCTTTATTTTATAACTACTTAACTTTTTATTTCTTATTTTCCAAAATCAAGCTTATAAACACTACTACTTCTAAAAGTTTAACTTTTATTTTTTTTACTTTGATATCTGGTTTTGTAAGGTGTCCTTCAAATTTAAGTAAAATTTTGAAAATTAAACAAAATAATTTTTAAAAATTTATTTTTGTTAATTTTAAAATTTGGATATGAATTCCAAATACGTAACTTAAAAAATGTTGAAAACTGTGAAAAAGAATGGTGGAAAAATAAGCAACGCTTTAAAGAATTAAAAACTATACACATCTATTTGATATATATATATATTTTTTTTAGTTTTCTATGTTTGAAATTCATTCTTGTTTTTCTTTTTTTCCAATTTTCTTAGTGTGGTTTTCACCTTTTCTAAACAAAAATTGAATTGATAACAAAAACAAAGAAACATATAAGTAGTAGAAGTAGCTACAACTTATAAACTTGAATTTCACAAACCAAAAACTAAAACCAAGGCAGATTTGATAATGTATTCTTAGTTTTCCATTTAAAAAATTCTCAATAATCATCCATAGTGTTTATAAATGAGAAGCACAATTTGTTTTTGATAATGTTAGTTGAATTGTGTGCGTAGATAACAAGAGAAGGAGATCCAGTACAAAGAATGCTATTCGTTGTGAGAGGGCATCTCCAAAGCAGCCAAGTGTTACGCGACGGCGTAAAAAGTTGTTGCATGTTAGGCCCAGGCAACTTCAGTGGCGACGAGCTTCTATCCTGGTGCCTCCGCCGCCCCTTCATAGAGCGCCTTCCCCCCTCCTCCTGCACTCTCGTCACACTCGAGACCACCGAGGCCTTCGGCTTGGAGGCTGACGACGTCAAGTACGTAACCCAGCACTTCCGCTACACTTTCGTCAACGACAAGGTCAAGCGCAGCGCCCGCTACTACTCCCCCGGCTGGCGCACTTGGGCAGCTGTCGCCATCCAGCTCGCCTGGCGCCGTTATCGCCACCGTCTCACACTCACGTCTTTGTCCTTTATTCGGCCCCGCCGCCCGCTCTCACGCTGCTCTTCCTTAGGGGAGGATCGCCTCCGCCTCTATACGGCATTGCTTACTTCTCCTAAGCCCAATCAGGACCATTTTGATTTTTGAATATATACATTTTCTTGACTTTGTATTGGATTGGATTTGGTTGGATTTTTTTTTTATTCTCTTTTTTCTTTATTGTTATATTTTCGAATTCTGATAAAAAGAACAATTACAAACTAAATAGAAGATTGTATAGAAAGTGAAATGTTAATTTAACCTTATTGTATTTTAATTTTGGACAAAATTGTTAGCATTATTACTTTAAATCTACATTGGATAGATTACCCTAAGAAACGTTCATGCCAAATTGTTAAAAATAAATAACATACCAGATTCCATTAAGAGATTGATGATAACTTCAAGATACTAAAGTCTTCCTCAACCAAAACTTCGAATGCTCTTAGTGGGATCTCTCTTAGATGAGATTCAAGAAAGATTGAGTGCTTATTGTTTTGGTATATCGGGGACTATAGACCTAAGGTTTCTTTATATAGTTCCCATTGAACGCTAATCAATCTAGGAATAGGCTTCTACCCATTAAGTTCATACTAAATTGGGAATCTAGGACCTTTAATTAAATAGATCACACAATAGGGCCCAATCTAATAAAATAACCCAATGTGATAAAATACTAATCCACATACATAACCTATATTTTAACTACACGTATTTTAATTTAAAATACATCTAACAATCTCCCACTTGGACTATGTTTGTCTACTTGATGTAATTAAATCACATTAACCTTAAGCATGCATAAATAGGTTATTTCAATAATAGATTTTCCTTTAGTTCAATTTGGTCCATCTCCTGTATCAACACAAAATCAAGACGACTTTTGTCACTACCCTCTTAACTAAACCTTCCTTGATCACCAGTTTCAATACATTCAATGACATAGATCAACTATGGATGGATAACATGAAAACTATATGCAAAGTGATCTAGATCATGCCTGTTTCTAATTAGTCCAAATTCCTTAATGAGATCATTCTAAAAAACTTTATGCTTAACTACATTTGCTAGACCGCATGCATGATAAACAAGTTCAAATAATAAAACATAAACCATCAACTTTATTATATATTGAAAATAAACAAATTAAGGTCAAATAATATCCTTAATAACAAACTCCCACTAAACTATGAGATCAAAAAAGTGAATGACACCCATATGAGCAATGTGCTCATGAAAAACTTTAGGTGGTAAACCTTTAGTCAATGGATTTGCCACCATAGAGTTTGTTCCTATGTGTTTTATCGAAATTTGACCATTCTGAACTCTTTCTTTCACAACTAGAAACTTTACGTCTACATGCTTTGACTTTGTATTGCTTCTGTTGTTGTTGGAATACATCACTGTCGACTTATTATCACAAAATAATTTTAGTGGTCTTTCTATGCCTACCACTATATGCAGCCTAGTGACAAAATTTTGCAGCCATATTCCATGATTGGATGCCTCATAACATGCTATAAACTCTGCAACCATAGTAGAAGAAGCCATAAGTGTTTGTTTAACACTTTTCCAAGATACAGCTCCTCCAGCCAACATGAAGATATAGCCTGAAGTGGATCACAAAGTGTCTTGGCATCCAACATAATCAAAATCATAATACCCACTGATCTCTAAAACTTCTGATCTCCGATAGTTGAACATATAATATTTTATTCTCTGCAAATACCTCATAACCCGTTTGGCTACTTTCCAGTGATCCATCTCGGGGTTGCTCAAATACCTGCTTAACACTCCAACTGTGAATGCAATATTCGGTCACGTACATACTTGAGTGTACATTAGACTTCCAACAGCCGATGCATAGGGAACCTTCTACATCTCCTTACTCTTGAGTATGGTTTTGGGGCATTGACCTAAATGAAATTTATCCCCTTTAGAGACAGGGGTATCTTCTGGTGCACAATCTTTCATGCCAAATCTACTCAGAATCTTTTCAATGTAGTTCTTTTGTGACAATCTCAAAAGACCTTGAGAACGAGCTCGTAGTATTTCAATTCCTAATACAAAAGAAGCAGTATTTCAAGCTTGAGATTTTGAAAAAGACTAACTTTATTATTTCCAAAAGAACAAGAAACACCAAACTTATCCAAATTGAAAATAGAAACTAAATTTTGTCTAAATGACGACACAACAAAAGTCTCATTCAAATCCAGATAACATACAGTTTTTAAAAGTAATCTAAAATTCCCAATACCTTCAACTTGAACTACTTTGCCATCGCTCACATAGATGAATCTTTTAGCATCATTTGGCGACCAGCTCCACAGGCAACCCTACATAGATATACTTATGTGAGTAGTAGCACTGGAATCTACCACCAAGTATTTGTAGGTACAAAGGCTAAATTAACTTCAGAACAAACTAAAGTAAGAAGTTTACCTTTCTTTACATGCTACTTGGCGTATTTGGGACAACTTTCTTGAAGTGACCTTCATTTTTGCAGAAAAAACAAGGATGTTCAATTTTTATTCTGCTGAGATGTCCTTTCTGTAACACCAGTAGATTTTCTTTCTTCTTATCAAGAGAGTCAGTTGCCAAATGAGCATTTTCTGTCATTTCTCTCATAATCCTATCTTCTTCTTACACACATTGTGAGATAAGCTCATTAATACTCCACTTATCCTTTTGAGTATTATAGCTTATCTTAAACTAAGTGAATTGTGCAGGAAGAGAGATAAGTCCCAAATGTACAAGTAAATTTTCTTTTATTTCGACATTTAGTGCCTTTAATTTACTTGCGAGATTGGACATTTCCATAATTTAGTCCTTTATGTTTCCATTGCCCTTATACCTCATGGAAGTTAAAGAAGTCAAAAGACTACTTGTTTCTTCTTTTTCATTTTTAGCAAAATATTTCTCAATTTGAGCAAAGAACTGTTGGTATTTTCACTATCTGCAATAGAATCCTGAAAAGATTCCGGAATGGAGTGCTTAATGATCATCAGACATATGCGTTACCATTTCCACTTCTCAATATTAGCCGTATTCGACTGTTCCTCAGTAGAAGTGGGTTTATTAGTAATTAATGCAAGGTCCAAATCCATATACCCAAGTATCTCTAGGCTTTCCTTCCAAATTTTGAAGTTCGATCTATTCAACTTAGGGATTGAACTTAGATTTCCAGATATTTGAGTAAGACCAACTGAAACAAGGAACAAATAAATAAAGCATATACTCACGTCATAAAATTAAACATGATAAAATAATTTTACATATATGGTGGGCCCATTTAACAAGATACCTAACACAACATTGATGTCTAGACTTTGGGCCAAAACACCAAATGTAAATGGTATTCTCAACGTAGTAATCAAAGTACTGACAATAAACTCTGTAAAATGTAGCTTTCTTTTGATTGACTATTTTTCACATGAGCAATCCTTGTAATTATCACACACTCATTACCACATGCATACCCGCAATTTGGCCAAATAATTATTTTCCTTTGGGCCGATAAATATTTGCATAAATCTATGAATATGCACATCTTATATTTTAGAATTAAACTAATCTAGGTAACAGAGGTTACTTTGGTAACATATTATTTTGACCAATTCAATCTAAAATATAAGACACAATGATATAATAATGTTATTGTACACAATGGGAGAAAATCACCAAAATTTAGCGATATGATTTAATTCTAAATCTCCAAATTATCGATAAAATTAAAATTTAAATCACAAAATTATCATTAAGATTTAAATTTAAATCACTAAAATTAACAATCAAATTCAAATTTAAGTCCACAAAATAATCAATCAATTTTAACTCAAATTCACAACTTGATAGATCAAACTTGAATCTAGAACATGATTAATCAAAATTAAACTTATCTACAAATGATTGATCAAATTTAAAACCACAAAACTATTAATTAAAAACTAGGTTATTAACTTATTTCTAATTAAATAGCAATTACCAACATAATTGATTAATTCAAATGGATGAATTCTTGATAAATCCAAGTTTTTTTTTTCTTTTAACAATTTTAACCTTCACTCCTGAATTCAATTAAAACCTTATCCACCAAATTGAATTAAAACTTAACTACGACCGACAAAAAAACATTAAATCTAAAACTCATGAAACAACTGGCAGCATCCACTACAACAAATTCCACCTTCCATGACTCTTGTACAGTAGCAGAAATAGAGGAGAAAGAGAAAAAACAGTCATTAAAGCCAAAATCACGCGTTTTTGGCGGGAAAAAATGGAGTTTTTCGGATTTGTCGGCATTGATGACTGTTTTTTTGTGTCATTAATTGATGACTAAAAAAAACAGTCATTAAATGTAAGAAAACGAAAAATGCGCGATTTTGGAGGGAAAAGACGTGAATTTTCGAATTTTTTCGATTATATTGACATTTTTTTTTGTGTCATCAAATTATGACTGTAATAAACAGTCATTAAAAAGTGACAGTTTTTAACAGTCATTAATATTTTTTAATATTTCAATTTTTTACGAATTTTTTATGTCATCAATCTATGACTTGTATTAATTATCATTAAAAAGCATTAAAATAGAAAAAAACTAGTTATAGCGTTAGATAATTTAAGGGCATGTTTGGATTGACTAGAGAACAAAAGTGTTTTTTAAAAAACTTGTTGGAAATGACTCACATCATCTTTGTCCCACATTGGAACATTAAGGAATGGCGAGAGTGCACTCTTGGACCATGGCAAAAATAGAGAAGAAAACAAAAATAGTCGTTAAAGTCGATATCACGCGTTTTTAGCTAGAAAAAATGGAGTTTTTTGTTTTTTTCGAAATTCAAGACTATGATTTGATTAATAATAATTTTATATTAACTATGATTTGATTATCTTCTAATTTTAGAAATCTAATATAGGGGAAAAAAAAGGATAAAAAATAGTCATTAAAGTCAAAATGAAAATAATTGAAAGCTACAATTCTTGACCTTTAAACAATGGTGAAAGTAGGGAAAAAAGAAAAAAAAAAGTCATTAAAGCCAAAATCATGCATTTTTTTAAAGAAAAAATTGTGTTTTTCAGATTTTTTGAAATTCATGATAGTTTTTTCATATCATTAATTTATGACTAAAAATAACAGTCATTAAATGTAAGAAAGCAAAAAAGGGCGATTGGAAAAGACGTGAAATTTCGGATTTTTAACAATCTAGTCCCTGGTAACGATTTAGTCCTTGCACTTTCATATTTGCAACAATCTAGTCCCTGAACTTTAGTCTAATTATTCAGTCCTTGTACTTTAAAATTTATAACAACTTGTTCGTAACGTGAGAAAAACTCATCAAAATTAGATGGAATCATTTAACTATTTTATGATGTAGACTTTCTATTTTATAAAAATATTGAGTCTCTAATTAGTTAATCGATTTATTTATGCAAGAAATCTCATTAAATCTCAACTCTTATTTCTATGATAGAGACTAAATCGTTACAACTTTTAAATTACAATGACTAAATTGTTACATAATAAAGTTTAAGGATTAAATTGTTAGAAATTGAAAATATAGGGACTAAACCGTTATAAACAAAAGTCCAGGGACTAAATTGTTACTTCTATGAAAATTTATGGACTAAAAGTGATTTTTTTAATCTTAATTATAAACTAGAAAAATATTAATAGTGCTTAATAAATTTTTAATCTTATTCATTCTCTAAAAATTGAGAAACAAAGCTAAACCTTCAACGTCCGTCGTCGATCTCTGCAACGCCGCCTTCATGGGAGTTATTTCGAGCTTTAAGGGTAAAAATTTAATTTTTGGTATTTAAGATAATCCAATCTAAATTAAGTATTTAAGATTTTGAAATTGGATTTATTAATAAATTGAAAGAGATTTAGGAATTAGAAATCCAATTTAGGAAAAATTGGGAAGACTGCTGTGTATTTAAAAGTTGATTGTGTATTTAGGAGGAGTAATTTTATTTTAGGAGGTTTATGGAGGAAAAAGAAAAAGAAAATGAATAATTATATTTGATAAGGAAGTATGGTTTTATTTATTTATATATAATAATAATTATTTAAAGAAGGAAAACCAAGAGTTTATTTGTTCTCTTCTTCTTCTTCATCGTGTAGCAGCCGCAGCCCAGTCGCCGACACTCCCTTCGCTGGTCGTCCACCGCCGAACAGTAGACGCACGCCCTATTCGAAAAGCTGTCGCCAACCGCACTGTTGTGTCCGCTCGCCACCTCACCGTCAGGTCGCTTCAGTCCGCCTGCCGCCTCGCCGTTCGGTCGCTTCAGTTCGTCGCTGACTGACGTTTTCGCCGCCGCCGCTGTTGAGTGAGCTTTGGTGTTTGGGAGTTTTTTTTTTTTCTTTTTTGGGTGTTGGTGTTGGGTTCTTACACAGTCCCTTGTGTTTGTTATCATGCGTTGATTCAGGATCATTTTTGGTTCGTCTCTTGTCATTGATGTTGCTTGTTGTGGCTATAGGTAAGAGTTTTGGGTGGAACTTTTGTATTTCCTTTGTTAAGTTCTTTTTCCCACTAAATTTTGGTTCACAGCTTGTTTACCTATGATGTTGTGGTGTAGATTTGAAGTTTTGAGTAGATTACAGATATTGTTTAGCAAGATTGAGGTCATTTGTTGACGTTTCGAATTGTCACTACTGAGGTGTAGATTTGTAAAAATTTTACTATTTACTATTCAAATTGGTGGGACAGATATAGTTTGTGACATTGGAATATCATATGGAATTTATTGCTTTAGGAGTTAATAGTGTTCTCACTCTCTAAATATAGTTTCAAACTAAGTTTTGACTTTAAGAGCATGTTTTTATTGCTTTAGGAGTCTTCCAAATAACTACGGAGCACTTTGGAACGTTAGGTAAGTATTATTCTAGTCAAAATATTTATCTTCTTGTAGATAACAAGATTCTAGGCCATTCATGTGGTGAAGAGATGGATGAGACTATGAGTGAATGGTTTGCTTTATCATTGGAAGCTACTAATAATGTTTTATACATTTTTGCGTGGTTTTTATTGATAATTCTTTATATACTTTGGATATGATGTTGATACTAATTCATGTGGTGAAAGATGGATGAGACTGACATTTTTTGGCTGTCAACGAAGGTCAAAATTGTAGTAGTGTCGAACATTTTAGATTTTGGGGTAATTTTTTTTTTCTTTCTAATAAGTGTGTGACTAACGAAATTTCACTCATAGGTGCAGAAGATACAACTTCTCTTATTTGAGGTCCGAAATCATCTCACCCTCGACGCTCTACTCTCGTCGCCGCTTGCCTCACCCACGCCATCACCAAGGTATCAAGTTATTCCTTCTTTTTCTTGCCTTAAATCTAAAGGTGGTATAAATAAAGTAGGGGAGTGATTGTTTTTAAATAGGAATTTGTTAGAGCAGTATGTTGCTAGGGGAGAATTCTTCTATTAGTGTTACAGCAGTTGGAAAAAACTAGATTCATAAAGAAGGGTAGGAAATTGGAGACGTAAAGCATAAGAAAAATCCACATGAGATGGAAGCAAAACCAAGTCACAATAAAGAAAAACCACACAGCTGAAACTTATGTATTGTTAAGGGAAAATATTGCAAAATGGTGAAAACGCCACAAAACACCAAAGAAGAGCAAAAGCTGCTGAGAACTTAGGTTGGGATGGTTATGTGAAGCCATAATCAAAAGAGGGTTTATTGTGAAGAAGGGAGTGGAGGTATAGATACGAACTGTGCATGTACCCAATTCTCATTTCTTTTTAATCGGTTGTGCATATCGAACG
Source organism: Citrullus colocynthis (assembly GCA_031780015.1). Classification (NCBI taxonomy): domain Eukaryota; kingdom Viridiplantae; phylum Streptophyta; class Magnoliopsida; order Cucurbitales; family Cucurbitaceae; genus Citrullus; species Citrullus colocynthis. Next base: position 1,073,462 of record QLSR01000039.1, read on the forward strand.
CATGCTACCTAGCTAAGTAAACTTGTGTCTTTTGTGGAATAGTATGTATGTCCATTTATATGCACTCTGTAAGACGAGCTGAGGTTGGAACTGTCACTTCGGCACTTTTTGTCTTTGTTTTGAGCTGAGAAGCCATGCTTAGGTGTCCTTTTAGAAACTTTGAGATACGAACTGTGCATGTACCCAATTCTCATTTCTTTTTAATCGGTTGTGCATATCGAACGCATGCTACCTAGCTAAGTAAACTTGTGTCTTTTGTGGAATAGTATGTATGTCCATTTGTATGCACTCTGTAAGACGAGCTGAGGTTGGAACTGTCACTTCGGCACTTTTTGTCTTTGTTTTGAGCTGAGAAGCCATGCTTAGGTGTCCTTTTAGAAACTTTGAGATACGAACTGTGCATGTACCCAATTCTCATTTCTTTTTAATCGGTTGTGCATATCGAAAGCATGCTACCTAGCTAAGTAAACTCGTGTCATTTGTGGAATAGTATGTATGTCGATTTGTATGCACTTTGTAAGACGAGCTGAGGTTGGAACTGTCACTTCGGCACTTTTTGTCTTTGTTTTGAGCTGAGAAGCCATGCTTAGGTTTCCTTTTAGAAACTTTGAGATACGAACTGTGCATGTACCCAATTCTCATTTTTTTTTTAATCGGTTGTGCATATCGAAAGCATGCTACCTAGCTAACTTAACTTCTTTAATTAGATTGGCATTTATAACTTTCTATGATAGAAATGGCATTGACGACTGTAGATGGACTTGATAGAAGTTATTGTCTAATATTATGATCTTATCATCAGGTTTCTTTTTTTTGAGAGGTGGTTACAAAATGAACACAATCGATCATTCGCTAGTTGGATACGCGATCAGGTATTTAATTTTCATTCCCCATTTTTTGCTATATCCATTAAATCTAGTCGCACACTGAATGAAATGTCTGCCTGTAATAATAGGTGATGCAGGAAATACATGATAGAAAACCGGTTTCTTCAACTGTGCATTGGTTGGCACATGGCCCCAACCCAGGATTGATGACATTTGAGGGTTATAGGATTAATGGGTGTAGTTATAGCACCAATCTCGCGACAAGGGTCGCATTGTCCAAAATAGTTGGGTTACATTAGTTGCCACAACAATGCAAGTGTCCAGTGCAAAAGATAGGAATTCAATTGTATCAGACATGTCTTTCTATGGGGTTATTCAAGAGATATGGGAAATTAATTACAATACATTTAAGATTCCATTATTTAAGTGTCACTGGGTTGAAAACCAAAATGGGGTTCGAATTGACGATCTTGGATTTACATTGGTGAAACTCAATCGTATAGGACATACTTCGGATCCATTCATCCTAGCCACCCAAGCAAGGCAAGTGTTTTATATAGAGGATCCTATTGACGCACAATGGTCAATTATTTGTTTATTTCAATTGGTTTATATTGTCAAGACCTCAGTTCAAATATTGGCTCACATTACTAGATTTAGGTAGGCTTAATTTCTTCTTATAGTTATTAGAATTCTTTCGAAATAGTTATTGGCATCGATTGACACTGGATTTGTCTATGTTGTGGAAAATTCCCTAATAGTTATTATAATTGGTTCAAAATAGTTATTGGCATTGATTGACATTGAAAATGTTTTTTTTGTGGATAGTTAGACTAATGTGAGTATTTAAATTATACATTTGTTTTGTTATTTTGTATTATGTTCACTTGCCCCCCCCCCTGCTCCTCCTCCTCCTCCTCCTCCTCCTCCTCCTCTCAACGAAGCAATCAATTCAATTAACCCTTATTCTTTCTAGTAGAGTAGTGTATAAGTTAAGATTGGAGGTTATTCATATTATTAAGGTTAAAAAGTGAGATTATAATGTGATATAGTATATATTTATGTGGCTATATTGTGATACTATGCATAATTTTTGTTTGAAAGTGTTCATCGAAGCTTACTTGTACTGAGTCAAATTCTAAAATGAATGTTTTTTTTTTATAGGGTTCCTGGACAATGCCATAGGAACAAGGAAGCCCACCAACCAAGATATTTAAATAGGTGTTGTATATATATTTTTTGGTATTATGCCAACACTTAGTTGTAATACTGAATTTGTAAATGATGTACCTATAGTTTGATTACTAGCTAGCTTCCTTGTATTAACAGTTGGAACTATATTATTATATATGAAAGTTACTTTTTATGTTTGTGTACACATTTTGTGTTGAAACTAAAGTAAACACAGGTGTAATAACATGTATGAAACACAGGTGTAATAACGTATATCGTGGTAATGGTTTCTATGATATCTGACAAAAGTCATGGTATGTAATTAAATGACCTTAAAAAAATGTCATAGTTAATGTATTATTGACATTTTAAATGTGTCATTATTTGTTTTGCGATGACAGAAGTGTAATGTCAACGTAACTCTTTATTTGACAGAAAAAAGTCAACAATTTGATTTTTTAATGATGGAATAAAATTGTCATAAAAACCGTTTCCATGACTTATAATAAATGTCAATATATATTTATTGTTGACTGTGCCTACAAGTCATGAAACTATCAACGATGACTGATTTCTCATGTGTCATCTATACACTTTAGATGATGGGCGATTAAATGACTAAAAAAAAGAGTCAAGAAATATGATAATGACTGTTTTTTAGAGTCATAGAAGCCTATTTTTGTTGTAGTGATCACCCCTATTGAAACTCACAGCAATAAACTAATGAAATCCCATGCTGGTGAAACCTGCAACGTCAAGAACCCTCAACTTTGTGTTGTCAGCGTGAACTGTGTTGCACGCGTGAACTTTATGCATAACAAGGGTTTCAGCCTTTTTTTTAATTCTTTAAATAATCTTTAATTCTTTAACCAAAATCAAAATTGAATCACAATACCAATGAAAAACGAACGTAAACTAACAATTCAACATGAAACATATGCTTTGATACCAATTGTTAGCATTATTACTTTAAATCTATATTGAAACCCTCAGATTATTCATGCCAAATTGTCAATAATAAATAACATGCTGGATTCCATTGAGAGAGTAATGATAGCTTCAAGATACCATAATTTTCCTCAACCAAAACTCCGCATGCCCTTAGTGGGATCTTTCTTAGATAGGATTCAAGAAAGATTGAATGCATATTGTTTTGGTATATTGGGGACCATAGCCCTAAGGTTTCTTTATATACTAGTTTAATTAGGGTTCCCATTAAACCCTAATCAATCTAGGAATTAAGTTCATACTCAATTGGGAATGTAAGGTCTTTAATTAAATAGATCACATAATGGGTCTCAATCTAATAAAATAACCCAATGTGATAAAATACTAATCCACATACATAGCCCATATTTTAATTATACGTATTTTAATTTAAAATATGTCTAAAAAAACTAACTTTTTGGTCCTTAGGTTTGTTTTGAATTTGATTTCAATTTAGTCTATAGGTTTTGAAATGTCACCATTTTACCATTTAGATTTGAGTTTTGTTTCAATTTGATGTCTGTGTTTCAACATTTAAACTCTTAAGCTTGATTCTTTTCTTACTAAATATAATAATTAATTTTAGTCTTTGACGTTAATTAATGTCTATTAATTGTTTTAAAATAATTATGAAGTGAAAATTTAATTTTAATTTCAGGCAACAATGAAAAATAGTAAAACTTAATTAATGACAATTTTTTTAATTTTTTAATTCTTTTCATTAATAGATATAAATACTAGAGACAAAAAGTGATCATTTACAAAAAAATCTAAGTTAATTAAAAGTATATATCTTAGAACTTAAGGACAAAATTCAGACAAAACTCAAATTTCAATGGTAAAACTCTATAACATTTTAAAACCCAATAACTAAATTGAAACTAAGCTCAAAACTTAACGACTAAAAATGTATCATTTTGAAAACTAGAGACGAAATGAAAATTAGAACAAAAACCTAGGGACTGAAAAGGTATTCTCCCTTTAATTTTCTATTCAAAAGTAAAAGGGTGCTAGTGTAAATAAGATCAACCCCTATAATATAAGATACTAGTATCTTGTACTAAAACTTCAACTACTTTGACGTGTTGACTCGTGATAAAGATAGAAATGGTTGGAATTTACATGAGATATAACTTACTTTAGAATAAACTAATCACGTTTGTTCTTATTTTCAGGAAACTAGTTCCTGGAGACAACTTGAAGATGGGGAGATAACTCTTAAGGTTGGATTGGGGGAGATCATCTCAGCCAAAGCAGTGAGAGACATGAAGTTGTTTTTTGGAGATAGATACAATTTATTAGAAAATGTACTTTATGTTCCTACTATAGTAGGAATTTAATATCTATCTCTTGTTTGTTAGAACATTTGTATAAAGTATCTTTTGATGTAAATGAAGCGATTAGAAAAAGAGGTATTCATAATTGTTCTGCAAATTTAGAAAACAACTTATAAAAGTTAAAACCAACCAAAGCAAAAACTGTTTTAATATTGAGATGTTTAAAACAGTTGAAACACAAAATAAAAAGCAAAAGGTTTCTTCTAATACCTATCTTTGGCATTTAAAACTTGGCCATATTAATCTCAATAGGATTGGGAGGTTGGTAAAAAGTTGACTCCTAAACCAGTTAAAAAGACAACTATTTACCTTCATGTGAGTCTTGTCTTGAGGGTAAAATAACTAAAAGATCTTTTTATTGGAAAAGGTCTTTGAGCCAATGAACCCTTAGAACTCATGCATTCAGACCTCTATGAATGACCAAAAGATCAATGAATGTTAAAGCACGAGGAATGTATGAATATTTCATTAGTTTCATTGATGATTATTCTAGGTATGACTTTGTTTACCTAATGCATCATAAATCCGAGGCTCTTGAAAAGTTCAAAAAGTATAGGACTGAGGATCGAGGTTAAACTTAAGATTCCAGCATTATATGATAAAACATAGAATTCAGTCTCAGCTCTCTACGCCTGATACACCTCAACAGAATGGTGTATCAGAAAGGAGAAATAGAACCTTGTTAGACATGGTTCATTTAATGATGAGTTATGCTCAATTGCCTGATTTGTTTTGGGGACATGCAATAGAGACTGTTGTATATATTTTGAACATGGTTCCTTCTAAAAGTGTTTCATAAACACCATATGAATTATGGAGAGGATATAAAGGTAGTTTACGTCACTTCAGAATTTGGGGATGCCTAGCACATGTGTTGGTGCAAATCCAAAAAGTTAGAACGTCATTCAATTATGCCTATTTGTATGATATCCCAAAGAAATGAAAGGTGGTTTATTTTATGATTCTCAAGAAAATAGAGTGCTTATATCGACAAACAGTACTTTCTTAGAGGAAGACCACATAAGAGATCATCAACCTCGTAGTAATCTAGTATAAAGTGAAATTTCCGAAGAGACAACAGATAAGCTAATAAGAGTTGTTGATTAGGTTGGTCCATCTACAAGAGTTGTCGATAGAACACATCCTTATCAAGAGCTGAGAGTGCCTTGACATAGTAGGAGGGTTATCCATGAACTCGACCGTTACATGAGTTTGACAAAAACTCAAGTCATCATATCTGATGATGGCATAGAGGATTCATTGACCTATAAACATTAATGATGTTGATCGAGACCAGTGGATCAAAGCCATGAACCTAGAAACAGAGTCTATATACTTCAATTCAGTATGGGAACTTGTTAATCAACCAAATTAGGTAAAATCTATTGGTTGTAAATAGATCTACAAGAGAAAACGAGACCAAACTGGTAAGGTACAAACCTTTAAGGATCGATTAGTGGCAAAGTATTTTACCTAGAGAGAGGGGGTGGACTATGAAGACACCTTTTCTCCTGTTGCCATGTTAAAATCAATTAGAATACTCTTGTCCATTGCCACATTTTATGATTATGAAATCTGGCAAATGCATGCCAAGATAACTTTTCTGAATGGTGTTCTTGAAGAGAGTAAAGAGCAAAAAGTTTGCAAGCTTAAATGATCCATTTATGGGTTGATACAAGCTTCTCGGTCCTAGAATATAAGGTTTGATACAATACTAGAAAAGCTATAGTCTTGTATGTTGATGATATCCTTCTTATTGGGAATGAGACAGGATAACTAACATTAAACAATGACTAGCAACCCAATTCCAAATGAAAGATTTGGGAGAGGCTCAGTATGTTCTTGGAATCCAAATAGTTTGGAATCGAAAGAACAAGACGTTAGCTTTGTCTTAGGCATCATATATTGACGAAATGTTGTCTAGATATAAGATGTAGAATTCCAAGAGATGTCTATTACCATTTAGACATGAAATTCATTTGTCAAAGGAACAGTGTCCTAAGACACCTCAAGAAGTTGATGATATGGGATGTATTCCTTATGCATCAGTAGTCGGAAGTTTGATGTATGTTATGCTATGTACACGACCTGACATATGCTATGCAGTAGGGATAGTTAAGAGGTATTAGTCCAATCTAGGATATAATCATTGGACTGCCGTTAAAAATATCATTCAGTATCTAAGGAGAACGAAGGACTATATGCTTGTGTATGGCTCAAGGATTTGATCCTTACAGGATACAGTGACTTTGATTTTCAGACCGATATAGATTCAAGGAAATCTACATCTAGATTAGTGTTCACTCTAAATGGAGGAGCAATGGTTTGGAGAAGTATCAAACAAGGCTGTATAGCTGACTTCACGATGGAAGTTGAGTACGTAGCTACAAGTGAAGTAGTGAAGGAAGCAATATGGCTCAAAAAGTTCTTAGCAGATTTGGAAGTTAGTCCAAATATGCATTTGTCTATCACGATCTATTGTGATAATAGTGCCGCAATTGCAAATTCTAAAGAACCCAGAAGCCATAAGTGTGGCAAATATATTAAACGCAAATACCATTTCATTAGGGAGATTGTGCAAAGAGGAGACGTAATTGTCAAACAGATTGCGTTAAAGCACAACATTGTTGATCTGTTTACAAAGGCCCTCACGTCTAAAGTGTTTGAGGGTCACCTAGTGAATCTAGGACTTCAAGTTCTGGAAACTAGGACAAGTGGGAGAAAACTACTAGGTATATGTTGCCCTGGTTTATTGTATTTATATGTTTTTTCTCTTTAACTCATCATTTTGTATTTATGTTCACTGGAGTTTTAGTCCAAGCGGGGGTTTGTTGGGTTTTATGTCCTAAAACTCGTAATTTGTAAATTTTAAACATATTCTCAATAAAATTGTTATCGAGGTTTATTCAGTAAAATTGTTATTGAATATGTGAATTGCATTTATTAAATCTAATAAACTAAGAACCCTTGGTTTGTTGGGATTTATGCCCTAAAGCCTCGCAATTGATTAGTTAATTAATTTAATTATTAATTATTAATTATTAATTATGCAATATTCATTTATCCATTAACAGAAAAATCCAAGGTTATTGAAATGAAGTCTTGAACATGTATGTCATTGACATACGGGTGGATCATGTTCAAGGAATAACCTAAAGGTTTATACTATATGGATAAGGTTAGGTGCCTTATCCTGGTGACATTATGGATACGACCCACTTTGTAATAGTTACAAATGGTTTGATCTAAACCGTTTATATGGAGACATGTGAGTGGGGGTATCTTATACAATGAGTTTGCATAAGACCGGACCATGAAATAATCACTTTTACTTTATAACACCGTTTACTATTAAGATAGATTATTTCAACAGGATGACCTAGGTTACTCGATTTTAATCCTGAGCTAACTATTGAACTCCTATTTATTTGGAATTATCCTTTAATCTGCACGGGTGAGAGTGACACGAGTTTGCCGACTCAATAAGCCTACCATTTTAAAATAAGACCAGGTAGATAGATAGGGACATAGTCTTGCGAGATGGAATTTACTCCTTCCTAATTCTAGGTTAGTGGAGAAGTTGTTCCCTTAAGTGATGATTTTGGGTCTTGAACAAAGGGGCCCCACCTTCTCATTGGCCTAAGAGGGAATCATTTTGGTGGTTGGATTGCAAACCAATTGTTCATTAGAAAATTAGTAGGACTTAAGGAACGAGATATAATTACAGGGGTAAAATGGTAATTTTGCCCAACCATAATTACGAACAACTTGTAAAGGATCGACTTACTAATCATAGTTATATAAAGTGGACAGAAATATATCTACAGTGAGGAGAGTGCAACTACTAGGCTATAAAGAAGTGTTTTGGTAGTTAATGAATGTTAATTAGCTAGGTTAAATAGTTTAGGCGGTTAATTTCAGATAATTGGACTAAATCTTAGAATAGTGTGATGAAAGAATCTGAAAATGTTCAAATTCATTAGAAGAGTAAGATTTATAGTTTGTTCGTTTTAATTATGAATTAAACGAAATTGGAGAGTTAGAAATATTTAATTGTGATTTAAATATTAATCGGATGAACAGAGATTCATTAGATTGAAAATTGACAAGATAAGTGGAAAACTTTACTAATTTATTATTTTAATATTTAATATTAATTTAATATAATTAATTAAATTATTTAAATTAATTATATATATTTAATATCAAATTAATTAATTAGGAAATTGGAATTAATAGAAATTGAATTTGACTTTGTGAAATTGAATTTTGATTTTCTTGGAAAATTCCAATCATGCATGTTTAGTAGAAGGTGGACTCTCATTAAACATTCTCAATCTCCATTTTTCTATCTCCTAATTGAGTAGGTTAATCACCAAATTGGGTGGCTTTGTGCATGTAGATGAGATATGCATGATTTCTTCTCTAAATAGACGAAAGAAATTTGGAAGATGGGTTGATCATCTTAGTGATTTTTGCTGAAAAACACTACTGACTCAAAACTCTCAAAACCTCTTTGTTGTTCACAAATTTGCTCTAAACTCATCACAATTTAGATTCCAAAATTCGTTGTACGGCCAGAGAATAATGTGAAGACTCCTATGATGGTCCACTAAGTGTTCGTGATAAAAAAACTTGAAGGAATTTGATTCAATTTTGAGCTACAACAAGTAAGTTTCATTGCTTCTGTTTTCCGGTTTTAGAATAAGCATGTTTAATCTTCAAAATTGATGTAGTTAGAGTGCTTTTCTGCATTCATATTTCTAACTTCTTCGATACGTACCTGAGAGGAAATTTTATTGGGATCTTTAATTTTATTTGTTTTGTACCCCTTTTTTGAATTGCTATCTTTCAAACTCTTTTTCACATCTCAAATGTTTTCTTGATTCAAGGTTTTTGATATCATTAATTTGTTGATTCTTTTTGGTCTTTGTAGGTGTGATTGTATACACTCTTGAGAGCAGCTCACTTTCGAGGTGAAGGCAAGAGGCACACGATTTGGAGACTGCTATTTGGGGGCTATGATTTGGGCTGAGAGATCGATTGTGAAGTGAGAACGATTATGCGACACAAATGGAGAAGGACCACACAAAAAATTAGGAATGGAGAATCTAACAATATAATATATATTTTTAATTGAAAATTAGTATTTTTCTTGATATTTAAAAAATGTCAATTGAAAATCCAAAGAGTTAAATTTATTCTTGATATTTAAATAGTGTCAAGTAAAATTTTATTAAACTTTACATTTTTAAAATGTCAAGTTCTAGTTACTACAAAAAAATATGGAACTGTGAAATCTCTACATTTTTAACACATTTCTTGACCATTTCTCTTTAAAAAGGTTATTAAAAAAACATCAAGTAATGAAAAGTTGCAAGTGTCAAGTGATCCATATTTTGTAGTAGTGTCGGCCTAGTCTCACCCATACAAAAAAGGACAAACCCTTATAGCCAGGAGTCCATTACTTACTCAAGATTGAGATTGAGTTACGTATGACCATCCTATGAATATTAATCTCTTTAGTCAATTACGTTACAAAGAGAGATTAAGTATTTTGTGGTTTGGTCTTATACAATTTCATTGTATAGGATATCCCCACTCGCATGTCTCTAGATGAACGATTTAGATCACATCGTTTATAACACTTCCAACATTCTTAACACTTACAAAATGGGTCATATTCATAGTGTTACCAGGATAAGACACCCAACTTTATCTATATACTATAGACCTTTTAGGTTATTACTTGCACGTTATCTATTTGTATGTCCACTACATGCTATTCAAGTCTCATGAAATAACCTTGGATTTTTACTATAATGGATATTTTGGTTGTCGAGACATCTAGCTCTCACTCTTTTTTTCCTTCTATGACCACTTGACACTTCTTAAGGTTGCAGATAATCCTCTACTTTGCCAATCCATTCATGTTTGTAAGTCTACTAAACTACTAGACTTTGTTTACTCTTTTAATTCTAGTTCCTTTAATTTGTTTTTAGCTTTTATTCATCACTACTATTGCAATGGCTTTGGTTTCTCGAAGGAGAATATCTCAGATGGATGTCAAAAATGTCTTCATGAAGAAGTTTATATGATGCCTCCTCCCGTCGTCTCCCATCAACTTGGTCAAGCTTATAGACATTGTAAAGTACTTTATAATCTCAAACAAGCATCCACTATATTCACTTTGATGGGTTTTATTCCTAGTCATCATGATCCTGCATTATTTGTCAAGTGTACAAGTGTAGGTCGTATCTTATTATCCTTGTATATTGATAACATGATTATTATTGGTGATGATTATGTTGTAATCAGAGTTATCTCGTTATTTTACAATGAAAGACTCGGGGGCACGACATTACTTTTTGCGATTGAGGTTTCCTGTTCCTCAAATGGTTATTTGTTATCTCAGCCCGAGTATACATATGATTTGTTAGACTGTGCATGTCACACTGACAACAGGATTGTGAAATACTCCTTTTAAGACCAATGCTCGATACTCTCCATCAAATAGACTTCCTTTTTTAGATCCCAATTTTTATTGTACTATTGTTGGGAGCTTGGTTTATCCAACTGTGACTCATCTAGATATTACGCATATTGTTCATGTGGTTAGTGAATCTATAACTCCTCCTACCACAGGTCATTGGGTTGTTGTCCTTTGTATTCTTAGGTATTTTCATGACACTTAGTTTCAAAGTCTCTTGTTTCCTTCCACATATCTTTAGAATTGCGTGCTTACTTTAATGCTACTTGGGTTGGTGATCTTACGAATCACAAGTCACTGCTGGATTCTATATTTTTCTTAGTGATTCTTTTGTTCGTGGAAGAGTAAGAAATAAAGTGTTATTTCTCGACCTTCTACAAAAGTTAAGTATCGTGCTATGACCTCGACTACTTCTGAATTGTTTGGCTACGTTGGTTATTTCCAAATATATGGGTGTTTATCTTTATTGTCCTACTTTGTTACATTGTGACAATCAAAATGCCATTAAGATAACACATAATTCAAATTTAACCAAGCATGATGAGATTGATTATCATGTCACTCATCATCTTCAACTTAATGACACGCGCAAGTGTATACATCGAGTTTAGTATAATTAAAACATTCAAGAGACCGAGTATCGTTCTATTGGAATTAGATCTTGATGCTACTAGTTTTATCATAAAATTTTCCTAACTTTATCTAAGGATTCGTCACTTGATGATCGTTTTTGCAAACACAAATATAAAGAAAGCAATAAATGATTGATTAAAAAGTTCACTAACTAAATGTCCTAAGGTATCGATTTCATTCAACAAAATTGTGGGTTCAAAATATTTTCATTCAATCAATTCAATTATTTACTTAGCTAGGTCTAGAAAAGTCTATGATCAAGGTTTCCTCTTTAGAGCTCAACCCTTTCTAATGTCTAAAATTAACCATATTTTCATGTAATTGAACTATTAGATACATCATTAAGTTTCTTCATTATTAGCCTCCAACATTATCTTGTCATTCCTCATGCACGTTCTCATATCAATTTGTTATGCTAGTCCAACTTTAAATCATCTCTCCAAGTAGATCTTAAAACTCTAAGTCAATTAAATGGTAATCAAATATTCAATTGGATATAGCAAACTTGATAAAAAGCCAATAAATTCAATTGATCAAAATAATGAAGCACCATCCATAACCAAAGAAGAAGTACTCTATCAATTTCTAGAACTACTAACAAATTAGCCGCCCAATGTTGTAAACAAATACATGTTGTAAACAAATCTAAGAGGGAAAGAACAAAGAGGATGGGGAATTAGTCCTCAATCACGATCCATCATTGGTACCACATCAATGTCCTCTTCACGATACAACTTCAATCAATCCTAACAATTAGGCTTTGAAACATCCTCTATACAGCAACCTCTTAGCCTTTGTAAGAGCTCAAATAAACTCCCAATCAATCTCCTACTTGACGACACATCGTGACGATATAGCCAAGATTGAGAACCTCAAAAGTATTTTATCATTCAATTCAAAATTAAAAGCTTAAAACTAATATTGTATATGGATAGAAGATGAAAACATGAAGAAAATGAGTGGTTATTCACTTAAAACGACCACTCAATTCGAAAGTTATGACCTAATTACGAATTGATTTCATCTCTCCACAATTCAATTCGAAATTAAACAATAAGTCGTTAAACTCTTTTAACGCTTTATTCCCTAAATTGAACTCAAACAATTTGAACTCATTCATCACATTGTGTCATGATTTGGTTCAATATGAGCTAGCAAGAGGATCGAATGGACCTATAGATCATGAGCTCCAATGATACAAGATTAACCAGTCAAACTCTTTAACCTAGTTAAACAATATTCTTTAAATACCAGGACACTCCACTAAAACCCAGTAGCTGCGCTCTTCTCATTGTAGATATATTTCTATCCGCTTAATATAACCATAATTAGTAAGTTGATCCTTTACAAGCTGTCCGTAATCACAACTAGGTCAAATAACTGTTTTACCCTTGTGGGTACTTCTTGTTTCGTGAGTCCCACTAATCCTCTAATGGACAATAAATTTATGGTCCAACCACTAAACCGAGTCCCTCTCGGGCCAATGAGAGGGTGGGGCCCCTTGTTCAAGACCTGAAGTCAACACTTAAGGGAACAACCAATCTACTATCCCTAAAATGGGTAGGAGTAAATTCCATCTTGCACCCTATGTCCCCAGCTATCTACCCAGTCTTACCCCTAAAATGGGAGGCTTATTGAGCAACAAAGTCGGGCTATTCTCACCTATGCAGATCTACGGATAATCCTGAATAAACAAAAGTTCATAGTTAGCTCAGGATTAAGATTAAGTTACCTATATCATCATGTTGAAATAATCAGTTTTAACATTAAACGATGTTAGAAAGTAAAAGTGATTATTTCATGTTCCGGTTTTATGCGAACTCATTGCATAGGACCCCTTACTTGAATGTCTCTACAATAATGATTCAAAATCACATCATTTGTATCAAATACAAAGTAGACCGCATCCAATAGTGTTTCCAGGATAAGGTACCCAAACTTATTCATATACTATAGACCGTTTTGGTTATTTGCTCGAACTTGATCCACTTTTATGTCTCTACATTGAAGGGAATTGAATTCCGGCGGAAGCGTGTGATCGCGTTATTTGATTTCTTAAAAGAATTAAAAAAACAAACAATTAATAAAAGGTTAAGCACATACCTTTGCCTATCCATAATTTAAGTAAAATCTTCTCCTCAAACCGATAGTCTTCTCCTTGTAGTCTTCCTTATCCAAGAGATCTTCCTTGCTATGACTCTGGCAAGGATCCAGTTTGTGGGAACTGCTTCTTGAAAGAATGAGAAGAATTTTTTTAGAACTTTTCTAAGAAAATTGGGAGAATTTCTAGAAAGAGAATTTTAGAGTAATCGTAGAGATTATTCTTCTAGAGAGTTGTGTGTTCTATAAGGGCTCCCAAGGACCCTATTTATAGAACTCTATGGCTTACTCCTAATCTTATTAGGATAACCCCTCTGCAGAGATTTTAAATTAAATATTTAATAATATCTAATATCAATAAATATCTATCCAAATAATATCTCATATTAAATGGTTTAAAATATTTAAATCTCATTTAAATATTTGTTTTCTACAAAATCTTTAATTTGAATCCCATCCAAATTAAATAATTCATTATTTTGAATCCAATTCAAATTAATTAATTAATTCTCCATCTATTTATTTATATGGATTTCATCCAAATAAATAATTAATTATTTGAATTATATTCAAATAAATTGATTCTCCATATTATAAAATTATAGTTTGAATCTTATTCAAATAAACTTTATAATAAATCATGTAATTAATTGTATCTAATACAATTAATATTTTCCCTCATAAATTTAAACATTTCAAATTTCTCTTTCAATATAGTTGATCCTTGTTGGTTCGTGGCGAGTTAGTGATGTGCACTTTTCATGTTAACCGTAAGTGTACTGGTCAAGTTATAATATAAGACGATAAAGTCTGAATATCGTTCCACTGAAGATCCAATTGTGAAGGTTAAAGTTACTTAGCTATTCTAGGATTGAATGGATTTTATTTGAGGATTGGAATTGAATTTGTGATTTTAAAAAAAACCAAAAAGGAAAGCATATAAAATAAGAAACACAAGAGTCAAAAAGAGATCTAGGGTAATGAATCCTTGTTTACTTCGTCATGCAATATTCTATGGTTCATGAATTTTATTGCAATTCTTATACTTGAGTCTAGAAACATAAATCCAAGTTATTTTCTATGAAAAAACAACCTTTTCTCATGCAACTCAATTGATTACTAATTTCTTGAAACCAATACAAATTACATGACATTAAGAATAGTCTTTAGCAACTTTCATTGTTAACCTAACTATTTCATGAGAGATTAACAACAATTCTTTGTTATAAATCTAGTTAGACATATAATCTTTCAACCATACATCTTACCTAACATTCAAACATGGTCATTCAAAAAAATTTAAGCACAATAACAAAGAAAAGCATAATCATTACAACAAAACCATGAAGAGTCTACAATATCAACATAACTTTATAAACAATTCATCAAAACCCTAAAACTAAAGAGTTTAGTCACTCATAGCTTGAAGCAACATGTTCAAACAATATAAACAAAGAAAGAGTGTAAAGAAAGAGAAATTCTACTGAAAAGAGACTCTTGATTGAGGAAGCACCGTCAAGATCTCCTTGGCCTTCACGTCGGAACTCGAACGACACTACGACTCTCTCTCGAACTCTTTTCTCTCTTTCTTGCAGCTAACTCACTCTTTGAACTCTCTAATGAACTTTCATTCAATTCTCTTCTTCTTATGTCTCTTGGTGTGTAGATTGATTATTAGGGCTGGTGCACACCTCCAATTTGTAGAGTTGGCCGCCCAAAATTCTTTACAAAAATGCATATTCTTCAAATATGGAAAGTTGGTGCTCCGACGCTGTGCGTCATGGAAACCTACCCTTGGCGTTGTGCTGCAGCGTTGCGACGATGGCACTACGCTAAGGCAGAAGTTGCTCTTGGGAAAAAGCGTCGCAGCGGTGCCCTGTTTTTGGCAGATTTGGAGTTTTCTTCACTTCTTCACTAAATTCTGACTTGGTTTTGATCTTTTGGCGTTCACTTCTACTTTTCTTTATTTTGACCTGAAAACCAGTAGCAAACATATGAAATTTAATATAAACTCCCTTAATTTGAGAGAATAGAAAACACTTTTCAAGCGCTTTTCAGCTAGCAAAGGGACCTTATGGACCTACAGATTATAAGCTCCTATAATCCAAGATTAATTAATTAAACTCTTTAATTAAATTAATCATCATTCATTAACTACAGAGCAAACCACTATAGACCCATAGTTGAACTCTTATGCACTGTAGGACAAGTTGTGTCCGTGGATATAATCAGTATAAGCAAGTCGATCCTTCGCGAGTTGTTCATAATTACAGCTAGATTAAATGTCCGTTCTACCCCTGTAATTACCACTTATCCCCAAATACCACTGATTTCTTTAATGAACAATTTATTTATGGTCTAATCATAAACTAAGTCACTCTCGGGTCAATGGAAGGGTGGGACCCCTTGTTTAAGACCCAAAAACAGCACTTAAGGGAACTACTCGTCTACTTACCCTATCTGGGAAGGAGTAAATTCCATCTTGTGAAGTTATGTTACCAGCTCCCCATTTAGTCAAATCCCCAAAATGGTAGGCTTATTGAGTCGGCAACTTGGGCCACTCTCACCTCTGCAAATCAAAGGACTGACCTCATAGACAGGAGTTCATAAGTCACTCAGGATTAAGATCGAGTCACACATGATCATCTTATAAAATATTAATCTTAGTAATTAACAGATTTACGAAGAGAGATTAAATATTTTGCGTTCTGTTCTCATACAAACTCTTTGTATAGGATACCCCACTCACGTGTCTCTACATGAACGGTTTGGATCAAACCATTTGTAACTATTATAAAGTGGGTCGTATCCATAGTGTCTCAAGGATAAGACACCCAACCTTATCCATATACTATAGACCTTTAGGTTATTTCTTAAACATGATCCACCTGTATGTCAACTACATAAATGTTCAAGACTTCATGCAATAACCTTGGATTTTTCCGTTAATGGATAAATTAAAATTGCATAATTAATAATTAATAATTAAATTAATTAACTAATCAATTACGAGGCTTTAGGGCACAAATCCCAACGCACATAAAGTCCAAGTAATCATACTATAGCCAGAGGTTTTTTTAGTTTATTTGATTTAGGGTTATTAATATTCAACAACTTTATAGAACAAACATCGAAAACTTTATTGATTATAGAATTCATATTACTGTTTACAAACTACGAGTTTTAGGACATTGAACCCAATAGTTGCTTGAGCAACACAAGATTGGGGTTAAATGACATGTTTGGATTGACCGGAGAAAAAAATATTTTTTTTTTAAATAAAAAAAAACTCATTTTTATTTAAACTCTTTTGATAAAACTTGTTTAAAATACATTTCAAAATCTATTTTGAGTGGTTGCCAAACACTTCATATCTTTCCAAAATGACTTGTTTTTTTTTTCAAATTAAACACTTAAAAATGCATCTATGCATCCAAGGAGAGCCTGAGCACGAAAAAAAAAGCTAAAATTGATATTTGTACTAGACATAAATTGTGGAATGGAAACGAACCGAGACAAGATTACAGAGGTTGAGACAACAGCGTCTTGTTTTCTTTTTCTTATTAAAAAAAAAAAAAAAAAAAAACATATAATTGAGTGGTGCGTGAAGAGTGAGACAGTCGGTACATTCGTATTTAATGGTAGCAGTATCCACACCCACTTTGTTTGTAACCACTGTCGGACAACATGCAATGCCCATATCAAACGTTTTGAAATATGGAAAAAAACAAACAAAGAACCCATGCAATGCAGTCCCATTGTTTTTGTCACCTTTTCGTCTTTTGCTGTACCTTAAATGAATCTTTTCACACAATATCAGACTTGTGCAAATGTGGCACCATTTTTGCTTCACATCATACGAACTATGAAATACATTAACTTAAGGTTGAAATATTACGTCCCTTTTAAACCTCTCAATTAAAAGTGTTGGTGTTATGCACTTTTCAGAATTTGATTCCTGCAGATGGGAAGTACAATTAAAGGAGAATGAGAATAAAAGGAAAAAGGAAGAGAAGAACGATGAATGTTATGTTAACGTTGAAATTTACACTTACTCTTCCATATTTGACTTAGGTTGCAATTGAGTCCTTACTTTTTTAATTCGACATTTTAACTTCTAAGATTGTACAAAAGGACCAAAATGATATTTAGGATAACATTTATTCTTTTAGTTAAATTATATTAATTTTTATATTTTAAAATTTTGAAAAAAAATCCCTTCTTTCGACGTGAAATGTATTTTTTAAAAAAAAAAAAAACGCTTTTTTAAACATGAATGCATAAAAAATGAAGGGGAGTTTTTTTTTTTTTTATTATTTTTATTTAATGTTTTGGATGTGAAATTACATTATGTAACCCTATAACCAATTACTAAAAGGAGCGGAAATCAAATGTTTTAGTAAATTTGACTATTTTTGTTATAATTTCTTGTCATAACTATTTTTCTTTATATCTTAATAAATAATTTAAAGAAACAATATATAGGAAAATTGTTTTAAATGGCAAAATTGTTGAAGATATTTACAAATAAATAAAAATTTTACTTCCTATCTAAGCGCAATAGACCCAATAGACATCCATCAATAGTTTTGTATTTTGAAAAATTACATGAAATTTAAATAGTTATCTTATTAAAATCTTGAAATCAAATATTTAGTTTGCAATAATTTACTATTTAGTATTAATCTATTGTTGGAAAATAGTTGATAGTCAATATTTGATTGGACATCAAATACTAAACTAAGTCTTAATAAGTATAATTTTCTTCTTTGAAAAGTATTAAGTAAATCTATCAAAACAATAGAAATCAAATTGGTCATTTTACTCTGTTTTATGTTCTAAAACAATTGACCTAATATTAAGTCAAGTAAATCTATCGAAACGGTAAGTTTCTCTAATATTTTATTTTATTTTATAACGTTGGGAGAAAACTGGAACTAAAGGTACATAGATTAAATTTTTTTTTTTTTTTTTATATAGATTAAATTAAAAACCAAGCGCAAACATAGGTCTGAAATTATAATTTAAACTTAATAAAAATGGTAATTTTATAACCACCACTCCTAAAAAAGCCTTAGATTGAATAATCAGAAAACCCATCCCAAAAGGATATTTGATCCATACAAAACAAATAAAGAGACCACCTTTATTATTTTTAACCTAAAAAGATTTTTGGACGACAAATCCTAACCTCCTCTTCAAAAACTTTTTTTTCAAACCTATTTTTCACTTTTTTCAGTTTTTTAGTGGAAAGTTCCGCAATATGAAATGACGTTTTTATTCTCATTAATTTCTACTTCTAATTCTTTACGAAATCATCGCTCTCTTTCTTCTAAAACTTTTTCTGACCAAATTATCCCCTCCTTCCTCTTTGAAAAGAAAAAACATCTCTTATTTAGATTCCATTTTTAGGGTTTTCTCCAACGTTTGCACCGAAATATTATGTTGGAAGTTCCGATCAACACTTTATGGGAAAAGTGATAGAACACATTTCCTTCCTGGTAAGTTCTTCGCATCTACCTGCAAAGTTCAAGTTCACCCTTCTTTTCATTTTGAAAGTCTCAGTGTCCAATTTTTTTTTTAAAAATAATAGATTTGTTCATTTGAGATCCATTACTTAGTAGAAATTGTGGTTCTTTTTCAGAATGGATTCAACAAAAATTTAGGTTCAAAATAATTAAAGTCCTCCATACTTTTTTATACTCCTAACATAATCACACAAAAACACTCATCCAACCTAATATTTCAGTGCAAACGTTGGAAAAAAAATCTTAGAAATGAAATGAAGGGTTTTTTTTTCGGGGAGGAAGAGACGAAGGGGATGATTTGGTTAGAGGAAGTTTTAAAAGAAGTAGAGGGATGATTTTGGGAAGAACTAGAAGTCAAAATTAATGAGGACAAAAACGTTATTTCACATTATGAAGCCCTCTACTAAAAAACTGAAAATGTGAAAAAGAGGTTAGAAAAAGAAGTTTTTAAAAAAGGGAGTTTTTAGAAAAAGGGTTAGATTTGTCTTTAAGGGTTAGAAATAGCAAGTTCACTAAAGAGAGCTCACTATTTTTACAAAATAGGCTAATCATTTTATAGTGTTAGATAAAAGATGAAATTTCATTTCAAAATAGATTTACGAGGAAAGAAGTACCCCATCATTTTATAAATAAATTTTTTTAAAAAAAATTGTGAGATTTTTAATCCTTCCAAGGTAAGATTTTGAAAATAATGCTAAAAAAAAAGATAGTGTCTCTTGTGAATCAATATCAACCGATATGAGAGAAGTAATCATTTATATTTTAAATGATTGTAAGGTCTGTATTGTTTTTATTCTCAACATGGCTTTCCAGATAGATGCTTCTTTAGATTCACTAGTTCTGATTTTCATGAAATAATTAACTTTGATATATTAAATCTTAGATCCATCAACCCCAAAAGTTAAGATAAATTTAATGAATTGTTTTAGTTACATTCTTAGATCTTCATTTTTGTAATGTTAATGTTAGATCTTTAACAAATAGCTAATTGATTTTTCTCAATGTGTAGGACATGTGCTCAAAAAATTGTTGGTCCCAATGAATTATGAAAGGAAGGAAAGGAAAAAGGGGAAAAAAACAGAGTGAAAATTTGAATGTCCATTGATTAAGTAACCAAAGCTGTTTACAAAAGAAAACTTGAATTGAAGCTTTATTACCAAACTTCAAACCCAAAAACATCACAGACAAACAAAAAAAAGGAGAAGAAACAACCTATATATATCATTTCTCTAGACGCTAATTAAAAAAGATATAATTTTTTTTTTCTTTGCTAAGAACATTATATCTTCCATAGCATCTGATCTGTAACTCCCATCCATGGCTAATTTCCTTTTAAAAACAAAAAAGAAAAAAAAAAAAAAAAAAAGACCCAAAAGTTGATGAAAAGAGGTCTAGAATCTGATAGTACTGGGACCCAAACAGCTCAAATCCATGACTTTCCTCATCTTCTCTTCTCGAGATTTATTGATCTGGTTAGCAATGGCGGAGGAAGAGGAAGCAGAGAGCTTCTTAGCTTGACAGTAAGATCTGAGTTTGGTCTTGCCGTGTTGTTGCAGAGATTTAAGGACGTTATTCCACCGGCAAACGCCTTGGTCCTTGAGTGCCTCGACGGCACCGATGCTGGCCGCCACGAACCAGGCTCTGCAAGCTGCGCTCTTTGACATGAGGAACCCTCTGTATTTTTTTGTTTTTTATTATTTGTTTTGGAGAATTGAATTGAAATGAAGAAGATGGAAGGGATTGGAAATGGTTTTGTTATGGAGAACTGATGGAATTTTGGTGAAATGAGAGTATATATAGAGAGAGAGATGGAGAAGAGGAAGAGGAATTTGGAAAATGGAAGCCATGGTTTTGAGGACAAAACAAGGTGCTTTGTTGGGGGATTCCTGGATTTTGTGAAGAAACCCACCGTGTTTACGCTGCTTTCTTTTCCTTTAATTTTATTTTTATTCAATTTTTTAATTTTACCTCTGATTTCAAGGACTATTCTTTGGTTTTATGTTCAATTACAAATTTGTCCCTATCAAATACTGATCCTCACAAAGTGGGCCAGGGTTACATTTGACTTTTCCTTCCTTTTCTCCTCATATCCCACAAAATTTCTCATTTCATTTTTACCAATACTAGTATTTGTGCATCCTAACATACAACTACTGTGTTCCATACTATAATTCTAATTCAAATAATTATTAGTAGACAATAAAATATTATTGATTTAATTATCAACATGTATTATGTTAATTTTTTTTTTTTTATTTTTTTTTTTTATAATTATCATTGTATAGAGTGGGGACAGAACTGAGACATCAGTCTTATGGAACAAAAAATTAGAATATAATGCCAGTGATTATTATGTATTTCTATTATAATATGGTTTTTAAATAATTGATATGATGATACATTTTTTTAATAAAAGAATTCAAATTGAAACAAAGTAGTTGAGGAGTTTGTGAAAAAGAAAAAAAAACAAATTAGAAAACCACATTACTTAAAATTAGATGTTGCAAAAATGTTGGTTTTGGTCCCATGGATTTAAATATTTGTCCCTCATGTTGAATAGAACTTTATTAAACCGTTAATGGTATAATAAATCCACAAGTTTAATGGAAGCCATGAGTTTGAGTTTCTTCGAAAAATGAAAAATAAAAAACCACAGGACACAATGACTTGTAACTTGTAAGCAGTTGGATGGTTTCATGATTTAACTTGCCAACCACTTTGACCAATTTATTATTTTTTTATTCAAAAGAAGTTTCAGTTTTCTCTTTTTTGGTATAATTTCACGTGCCCATGTTCAATAATTTAAATTTAAATGTACTCAGTTTGTTAATTTATTCAAATATTCATACAACGTTGGAGAATTGGCTTTAGATTATTTGGCAGTTCATTCATGGTAAAGGTAAAGTTTAGAAATCTTATACGTTTGGTTTTGAAACTCATCCAT
The DNA here is from genome assembly GCA_031780015.1 of Citrullus colocynthis. NCBI lineage: Eukaryota > Viridiplantae > Streptophyta > Magnoliopsida > Cucurbitales > Cucurbitaceae > Citrullus > Citrullus colocynthis. The sequence continues at coordinate 1,095,481 of QLSR01000039.1, forward strand.
CTCATTAAGTTGCACAAGACAATTTTTAATCGCTTTCTGAAGGTCAAAGTTCAGCTTTTTGGTGGGTCTGTAAGCTCAATGCTCCAGCTCAACAAGCAAATGACATGTCTTCCCAAATACTAGCTTGTATGGGGATGTACCAATTGGCGTCTTGAAATTCATCCTATAAGCCTAGAGCATCTCATCAAGCTTGAGGGCCCAATCCTTTATGTTCGTTCGACTCGTCTTCTCCAAAATTTGCTTAATTTTCGTGTTTAAATTTGAGCTAAACCATTAGTCTGAGAGTGATAAGTTAAAGAAACCTTATGTCTAACTTCGTATTTAGCGAACACTGCATCAAACAATTTATTGCAAAAATATGATCCTTCTGTTGGGATTTGTGTCCTAAAGTCTCGTAATTGATTAGTTAATTAATTTACTAAACGTGTGAAATATTTTTATGCAGAAATTTTAATACAATGCCAACATCATTTGCCCTAGTGGCAATGGCCTCTACCCACTTCGAGACATAGTTTATATTAGATAACATGTGATTCCATCTCAAAATCAATTGACAATGAAAGGAGTAGTCCATCTATCTTATGAAGAGTCTGAGGTCCTCCATCAACATGTCCCTCCAGATAGTGCCTCTTTTGGTTTCACTCTTGATCGGATATCAATTTCTTTTTATAGATAACATAGGGTTCCATCTCAAAACCAATTGGCAATGAGATGAGTAGTCCATCTATCTTATGAAGAGTGTAAGGTCCGTCAACAGTCTATAGCAAGCAAGATATACACACATAACCCTCGGATGGAGGAAAATGACCTATAAAATCAATACTCCATACGCCAAATAACCCGGGCTCTAACATAGGGGAAAGATAAAATTTATGTTGTCTAGAAATATTGTTCATATATCAATAGCCTTTTGTGCTTGTTCTTTCGAAGCAAACAATCGAAAGAGAATTACAAGATGGAAAGGATTAGAATAACAACCCTTCAAGAGTGTTTATCGAAAAATGAAAGACATAAAGAATGATAAAAACTTTAGGAGTCTTGAGCTTGTTGAATGAAGAATTAGGGAGAGCAAATGACGCTTTTTATCGACTTCAAAGGGGCTAGGGTTTCCTTAGAATGCCCTGCAACTCTTTCCTAGTTAGTCTGGATAGAGTAGATGCAAATTTGATCTAATTTGGATGGAGTTCAAGAAAAATCTACAAACAACAACTCTGTGTTCTATCATCTAAAGCCCTGCAACTTTTTCCTAGTTATTCTAGACAGTGTAGATGCAAATTTGATCTGATTTAATTGGAGTTCGAGAAAAATTTGCAAACAATAACTCTGTTTTATCATCTAATGCCTTGCAACATCAATTCAATCGCAACTTTGATAGTGTTTTGCAAATGACATAAAAACACAAGAATTACTCAATATTTGACTCTTTTTGTACATATTTTACATTATTCCATAAATCAAGACTAAGATGCATGCATAACTTGTTTTGTGTAAAATCACTCATAAAGCTATCAAACATGGATTAGATACATGTTTTAGCTCAATAACTTGAGCCTTTTAAGGCTAAATAACTCACCTAAGCGAGAGTTATTAGAAATGCTATTAGGATAACAGGAATAGGGCCATAAGGTCTTCCTAAAATTAATGGTGTAGGCACATCATTTGCCTTCTCCTCGAGGCATCCATCCGCTTCATCTTTTGTGAGACGCCAACATGCATTAATTAATTTTTTAAATAAATCAGTTGGTTGATCAGTTTGAGCCCTTCTTGGGCTCATCGATCAACCGATCGAAAAAACAGTTTTGCATATTGCAAAATTGTCTCCGACCGTCAAATGACATAAATCAACTGACCAAACTTGCTTTGGTCAAATCAATTTTTCGATATTTGTTTGATCACTCTGATAGTATTGAAAATGTGCTATCTTGCATATTTATTTCTTTATTTTTATAGGTTTCGAGTACCTAAATAGGTAGAATGGGGCATTAGCGACGAAATGAAGCTAAAACGGGCCAAAACGGAGCTTGATTGTATCAATCGAGGAAGAGAATGCCAAAAATTAACAAAATGCCCTTACATGAACAACGTCGCACTCGGTGTTGATCACAGAATCGAAACTTTTCATGAAAAACACAGTGTCGCAGTGCTACGAAGATGTTCCGCATCTGCATTCGCAACAGCGCTGCAGTGCTCCGACCTGTATATAAATATGAATTTACATTTTTTCCTGGGGCATTCTCTCGAATCCCAGCCGACTTGCAACAGTTTTCTCTCATCTTTCCCTCTGATTTTGATCTTTTGATGTACCAAGTGAAGGGAATTGAATCACATTCTTTGATTTCTTGAAAGAGTTAAAAATACAAATAGTTAAGAAAAAATTTAAGCTACAAACCTTTTCGATCCATAATTTCAACAAAATCTTCTCCTCGAATTGGCAGTCCTCTCCTTCTTGAAAGAATAAAAGAATAATTTTCTTTAAACTTTTATAAGAAAATTGGAAAAATTTCTAGAGGGAGAGTTTTAGAGTAATCATAGAGATTATTCTTGTAAAGAGTGTAGGGAGCCCTATTTATAGGACTACGAGCTACTCCTAATCCTATTCGGATAACGCCCATGTAGAGATTTGAAATTAAATATTTAATAATATTCAATATTAATAAATATCTACCCAAATAATATCTCATATTAAATTGTTTAAAATATTTAAGATTTAAATATTTAATTTTCTGCATAATCTTTAATTTGAATCTCATCCAAATTAAATAATTAATTATTTGAATCATATTTAAATAAATTAATTCTCCATATTATAAAGTTATAATTTATATCTTATTAAATAAATTTTTTAATAAATCATGTAATTAATTTTATCCAATGTAATTAATATTTTCCTTCATAAATTTGAATATTTCAAAATTTTCTTTCAGATTATAAGCTTCGATGATCCAAGATTAATTAATTAAATTAATCTTCATTCATTAACTACAGGTAAACACAATAGACCTATAGTTGAACTCTTATACACTGTAGAACAAGTTGTGTAATTAGTATGAGCAAGTCAAACCTTCACCAATTGTTCATAATTATAGGTAAAAAATGTCTGTTTCATCCATTTAATTACATTTTTTCCTTAAGTACCACTAATTCCTCTAATGAACAATTTGTTTATGGTTAAACCATAAACTAAGTTCTTCTCGGATCAGTGATAAGGTGTGGTCTGTTGTTCAAGACCCAAAATCTCAAAATCAGCAGGAACTACTCATCTACTTATCCTATTTGAGAATGAGTGAATTTCATTTTATGAAGTTATATTCCCAGCTCCCCATTTAGTCTAAGTCCCAAAATGGTAGGCTTATTAAGTCGGCAACTCGGGCCATTCTCACCCATGCAAATCAAAAGATCGATCTCACAAACAACAGTTCATAAGTCACTCAGGATTAAGATCAAGTTGCACATGATCATCCTATGTAATATTAATCTCATTAATTAACGGATTTATAAAGAGAAATTAAATATTTCGTGGTCTCGTCTAATACAAACTTTTCGTATAAGATATCCTCACTCACATATCTTCATATGAATGGTTTGGATCAAACCATTTGTAACTATTACAAAGTGAGCTGTATCCATAGTGTCACCAGGATAAGACACTCAACCTTATTCATATACTATAGACCTTTAGGTTATTTCTTGAACATGATCCATCCATATGTCAATTACATACATGTTCAAGACTTCATACAATAACCTTGGATTTTTCTGTTAATGGATAAATTAATATTGCATAATTAATAACTAAATTAATTATTAATCAATTACGAGACTTTAGGGCACAAATCCGAACAATCACCCACTTGCACTAAAGCTAGTGAGACATGTATCCTAGGGCATACTCTATACCCAACATAATCTCCCACTTGCCCTAACGAGGAAGAGACATGTCTCGTAATCCTAAACATTCTAGGTGACTCTCATACACTTTAGCCTAGAGATTCATTTTATATAAATCAAACTATATGTGGAGATTGTTATTTCTAACCTAAAATAGTTTTGGGACAAAACTAACCTCTTTTTCAAAAACTTCTTTTTCTAACCTCTTTCTTACTTTTTTAGATTTTAAGTTCAAGTCCCACATAATGAAAATACCATTTTATCCCTCAATCGAGTGTTTTCAATTTCACCTTTACCTAAATTTCTCATACTCAATTAATTTTTAAAATTTAAACTTTAGTATTCTAATTTGTTCGTCTAGATGTTTTGTAAAGTCTTAAATGGTAGAATTTTTGTTATTTAAAAAAAATTAGATTAAAAAAAATTCATAGGAATTTTCGGCAATTGAAATTTCTCCTATTAAAAAAAAATTCTTACTTGAAATTTTTCGTAATAATTGAAAAATGGGAAATTTCAATAAGTTTAATTGGAATTGGTTAAAAAGATTAAACAAACCTCAAGGGAATTGGGAATTGGTTTTTTCTTTCTTTTTCTTTTTTTATTAATTAGGCTTTAAAAAAATAATAATAAAGTAAAATAAAAACTTACGAAGAAATTCTATTTCTTGGTAAGTTCTAACTAACTTAAAATCTAATTTGTAAAATTATTTTAAAAATGCATACCATAAAATTTCCTTTAAGAATTCTTACCAAGCAATTTTACCAAAGTTTTCTTTTTCTTTTTTTTTTTTTA
>QLSR01000039.1:1101617-1119629 GCA_031780015.1 Citrullus colocynthis
TTGTAAAATTATTTTAAAAAATACATACCGTAAAATTTCCTATAAAGATTCTTACCAGGAAATTTTACAAAAAGTTTTTTTTTTCTTTTGTACCAAATAAACTTTTTTTTTTAAAAAAAAAAACCTATTAGGAAAGTATATTTAAAAAGATTTATGTAAAATTTCCGGGTAAGAATCTTTATGGAAAATTTTACGGTATGTTGTTCTTTAAGGATCGGGTCAAAACATACAATTTCCTGGTATGTTTTTATTTTATAAAAAGTTTAATTGATAAAACAAGGAAAGAAAAAAACTTTTTGTAAAATTTACTGTTAATAATCTTAACAAGAAATTTTACATTTTAAAATAATTTGACATATTAGATTTTAAGTTAGTTAGGGTTTTACATTAAGTTTTTTTTTTTTTTTTTTTTTTTTTTTTTTTTTTTAAAAAAAAAAAAAAAACTAATTTGTAAAAGGAAAAAGGGGAAGGGGGGAACTTACCATAAAATTTTATGGTAAGAATCTTTACGAGAAATTTTATAGTATGCCTTTTGCACATTAAATTTTAAGTTAGTCAGGATCGAGAAATAGAGTTTTCTCCAAGATCTTACCGAGAAATAGAATTTTCTTTATTTTCTTCAAGATCTAACCGAGAAATAGAATTTTCTTTTTTTTTTTTCTTTTCTTCTCCCCGGGCTTATTGTGAAGAGAGAAAGAGCGAGAGCGAGAGTGAGAAAAAGAGAGCGGGAGAGAGATGAAAGTGATTGTGAGTGAGGAAAGGAAAAGAGAGTGAGAGCGAGAATGAGATTGGCTTTTCCGCGTGCGCGAGTTCATTTTAGTAATGTCAGCAAAGGGTCATTTGGCATTTTCAGCCTAATTTTTGGTTTATACATACAAATTTCCCTTGGGGAGGGATGTAGCTATAATGGGCTTGAGATGATGGGCTTGGGTTTTAAATCAAAATTTTATTTGAATGATTTTAGGTCTAACAAGAAGAATAACAAATTTCAACTTCTCATTTGGGAAAATAACAAACCAGGTTTCCTTTTTTGTAAAAATGACAAAATGAATTAAAAGAATAATAAATTCGAAATTGTAAAAGTCCAAAGTACCCAAGCATGCAAATGAGATATTACAAACCCTAGTTAAGAAAAATTATGGTTACACTTTAATTAAAACCAACAAAAATTAACAACCTACCTTTTGAATGGGCTAGCTAAGAAACGTGAAACCCTAATTCATCTTCTCCAAAAGTAAAACCCATTTTGCATTAGTCACTTCAAGCTTTGAATGGCGTGAGCAACGACATTACACGGTGACAACAATCACAATCTACAACGACAACATTCTAGAGACAATCAACAAATGTTGACAAAAGGCGACGAGTTTGTGGAGGGTGGTTACGTTAAGGAAACCAATGGTTAATTTATTGGCAGCTGACTTAAACATTTCTCAAATCTGATTAAACATTTGGAGATTCAAATCTGAGAGAGACGGATTAAATATTTCTCAAACCAATGGTTACATTAAGCTGCATCAACCCTAGATTCAGATATTTCAATAAATTTCTCAAACTAAATCAAACAAAGTGAAATTAAAAAGTCAAATATAGAAAAAATAATATAATATAAAATTTTAAAATTCAAATCAACATTTGAAGATTGAAATTATTTAAATAAAAATTTGAAGAATTTTCAAATTGAAAATTGAGATTTATGTCAATAAATTTGCATGAAAAGAGGAAGTCAATTCATGTTTAATATATAAATGGAAATCGATAGAGTCTGAGTTATTACAATTAAAGGAGCAATGCAGGGCCTAAATACCTCTTTGTCCTCTATAATCTTGATAATGTTTTGTTGCAACCATCACAATACATGATTAAACAAGAATACTATATTCAAAAGTAAGAAAAAGCTTAGATTGAATCAAATCGACAAATAACTAAAAGATATGTTTGTAGCGACGAAGATTTCAAGAGTTTGGAAGTTATGAAGTGTAATTAGTGCTATAAGACTAAATTTTTCTCATAATTTTGTTACCGTTGGTTTAGAATCTATCTGTGAAATGAATAAAATATAAGGAAAATTATTTTAAATTAAAAATTTGTTGGAAATATTTATAAATAATAGCAAAATATCACAGTCTATTTACAATAGACTGCGATAGACCGTGATAAACTACTGTTTGTGTAGAAATAGTAGTTTATCACATGTGATATCTTACTATTATAAGTAAATATTTTGATTTATTTTCCTATATTTGAAACATGCGAAAATTTAATGGTTTTTTTTATTATTTAAACCAAGAAAACCAAAATTTAAAAATAATCGGGCCGAACCAGTCGGTTGGGTTCGGTTCATGGGCTTACGGGTTTATGCACGCACCTAGTTCGGGCCTTCTTATTGTATTATTTCTGGGTAGGGTTGATTCAGGTGAGCCCCCTCTCGCTGTACTGTCCTAATGAGAATTCATCTCTTCCAGCCTTAGATTGTAATTTGTAACTGGAACTTGATCCGCTGTTTTCTCTCTAACGTGCTCGATGTTTATGAGATGTTTATCTTTAACTTGTATTTTGCATTCAATGATTTTTTGGTATTTCCTTGCGTTGCAGTTCGGTCAGAGCTTAAAATGGAGACTGATGAGGATGCTGTGAAAAAAACCCAGCTGGTGGAAGCCCGAGCAAGAAATATTAGTCACAATGTTAGGTGTATTGAGTGCGGTAGTCAATCCATTGAAGATTCACAAGCAGATATTGCGATTCTTCTCAGAAAGGTATCAGTTGTTTAGATTAACTCCTAGCTAAACAATTTAACCAACACTTCTTCTCTCTTGTGCAAAATTGCCTCTTGTTTCTCTTTTCAATGATGAAAAACAGAAAAAAAAAAAATGGTTACCAGATAATCCAAATAACTACCAAAACCATCTCAATCCAGAAATTTCCAACTTTTCCATGTGGGCAATTGCCAATTATACTTTAAACCAGAAATCCTCCACCCTCTTTGGCAAGTACAGGAAATTGTCCAGTACTATGTCAACATGCTTTGAAAATAACAATAATATGGGTTCACTGATATTTATGAAGACAAATATAGTGTGAACAAATGGAGTATAAAATTTCCTAGGCAAGTACCAATGGATGTTGAAAGTTTCACAAAAGATGGTTCATGTAAAGGGGCAATGTAGCATGAAGTGGTTCTCTATTTCATAAACCACGTGAAGGCAATAGAAAGAAATTAGAATTTTTTTGGGGGGCTTTCATTATTCCTCATAGAGTTGGTGTTGTGATCCAAGAATTCTTCCTTTAGATTAGTAGATTACCTTCAAAATAACTATCTATGTTGTCAGCCCCTTGGAAATGAATAGTAATTGCCTTGACTTAATATCACAACTTGAGAAATACAATGAAGCACACTATGCTTTTAGATAGAGTAAACTAAGGGAATAACAGAATAATCAAAATATATAACTTCTCAACAGAAAACAAGTAGATTAACAGGAAATTCTTAAATGATGCATTTTTTTTTAAGAACTCCATTTAATTACAGTGCCTCTTATGTCATAATGATGGACTAAAAGGACTGATTTACCAGATATTGAAATCTTTACTACTTCTACATAACGACTTCAGATTTGTTGAGTTTCTGTTTCCTATGTGTTCTGCGCATAATTCTTGGATCAATATTGTTTTGCTATAAATTTGCTTGATATTGGATTCTGTTTGTTATATAATGATAGTTGATCCGTGATGAGATTCGGTCTGGGAAGACGGACAAGGAGATCTATAAAAAGCTTGAGAATGAATATGGGGAGACGATCCTTTATACCCCAAAGTTTGACCTTCAAACTGCTGCGTTATGGCTATCACCGGTCAGTTAATATGTGTAAGAAATTCAAGATTAAGTAAATAGTTCTGCCTATTTCTTCTAATTTTGATTCTAAATATGTTACACCTTGGAATAGGTGTTAGTGGCTGGTGCTGCTGCAGGAGTATGGGCTTATAGTAAGCACAAGCAAAAGTCTAATGTTCACATTATGGCTTTAAATCTAGTCAGGGGTGTTCCATTGACCCCTAAAGAGAAGCAAACCATGTTAAGTCTCCTCTCACCTCCACCTCCTCAGAGAACCACTTCTTCATGGTGGAGGAGTTGGCGTAGGCAATGAGGCAACTACTCCTTATTGGTAGCTCTAAAAACAGTTCAAAGAGTTTCAAAGCAATAAAATGAATGGATACTTGGGATGAGAGAAATCTATAAATTAGATTAGAAATATGAAAAATCGGCATCGAAATGATATGTACTGTATACTCAACGATGGATTTATGATTACTTTTGCTAAAAATAAATTGATGCTAACATTGTGAATATGAACTTGCACCTTACAATTGTGTTAATATTTGTTTCTTATGGCTAGTTTTAGATGTCACCTAGTTAGGTTCATAGGCCACGCAATTTTAGGTCGTCACCACACTATTTTAGGTCCCACTTTCCATTCAAAATTCTAAAGTATTATACGTTAAGGATAGTTTTGGGACGTTTATAGAAGACTAATGACGATGTTACAACTTTTGAGTGATACTTTTGCAATGAAGAGCAAAGTTTTTTTATACTTTAGCCTCCAATTTATAACGATGAACATTTGTTGACGATTCTTCAACTCAGTTTTATTTCTTTTGTTCTTATGGTTGGTGAGTGGAATGATAGGGATGGGATAAGGGGAAACTTCCACCATTAAAAACAACCTCCATGCAAGCAAGGGACGTACAAAACGCACATTGCATATGCATCTTCGAGTATATACTTCTTTGCTACAGGTATCATATGGATATAGTAATAAAAACTTTGCTCCAGGTCCAACCACGTACAAATAGACACACTCTACGGGACTCTTTGGAGAACTGGATTATTTGATTGCCATGAAGATGAGACAAATGGTTAGTTTTTGCAGACAATTTGGTTGATGGGTGTATTAATGGTTTTATATATTCCCAAGGTTACACGTGTATAAAAACTGTTTGAGAAAAATATCTTTTTGGTCCTGAGTTTTTGAAGAATAGGTGTGTTTCCAAGGAATAAGTTTAAATGGTCTTCTAATTAAAAAAAAAATCATTAAACTTTAAAAAAAAAAATTGTCTAAATAGTGAAGTGGCAAGGTGGAAAAAAATTAATTTTAAAATTTTCTCTCATCTCTTCTCTTTCTCTCTCATTCTCTTCTCTATTATTCTGTCTCCTCCCTTCGCATTGCTAAATTTCGAGAAAAATTGAATGAAAATAAAAACGAAAATATTTAATTCCCTTCCCTCTCGTATTCTCTTTCCTCTCTCACCATGGCTACACTTCCAGAAAATCAATTCCCTTCCCTCTCTCACCATGGCAGAAAAACTGGAGGAAAAAAAAAAAAAAAAAAAGGAATTCGAAAGTGTGACCAAACATCAACTAAATATATACTATAATGACGTTTAATAAAATATATACAACGGAAACCAAGGACAAGAAGAAAGAATCATGGCCAGATTTCTTTATCTACCATGTTTTCAGTAATGGCAGTGGCAAGGGCTATGGTGAAATTGGGGTCTCTGGTCAAAAGGGTAGCCATTTGTTGAACTAGAAAGCTTTTGGGTTGAAGAAGAAGAAGAGGCGAGAGTGTTTCAGATTGTGAAAGTGAGTCAGTGGTTGATTTGGATTTAGTTTAGTAATCAAAGGTTGCAAAAAAAGGTATTAATGATGGAGATTTGACAGAGGATGAAGAGGGTGTGTTGATGAAACACCACAAGAATCAAGCTTTGAAATTGTCTAATCAATTTCGAATTCTTTTTTTTCCCAGTTTTTCTGGAAGTTTAGCCATGGTGATGGTGGAAGAGGAGAGAATACAATTGAAGGGAATCAAAGACTTCCGTTTTTATTTTCTTTCAATTTTCTCTAAATTTAGCAATGGAGAGAGAGCCAGAGAGGAGATACAATAATAAGAGAAGAGAATGAGAGACAGAAAGTAGAGATATGAAGAGAAAAATTAAAAAACAGTTTTTTCTTTTTTCAATTCATCTTACCACTTCACCACTTAATCAATTTTTTTTTATTTAATAATTTTTTTTTTAAAAAAAAATTAAAGATACCTTTTATTCTCATTCTTAAAAAGTCAAAGTTTGAATGGATAAAATACACTTATTTTTCACAATTCAAGAACTAAAAAGTATATTTTGAGAATAATTTTTTCAAACTATTTTAAATAGAAAGGTTTGTATTTAACTTGGAAGGCATATTGAACTCATCCTTAGTTTGTGTTTTGGCAGTAGTAACGAGGAAATTCTTATGATGCAAGACATTTGGATAAATTTATGTAAACCGAGAATTGAGTTAGTTTAGAGTCCATTGATCTCTATATTTTCAACTTTGTAATAATAAGGTTCAACACATTATGTAACAAATTAATTTTTGTACTTCAAATTTTAGAATAATTTAATCTCTATAATGAAATATATCATTTACCCATCTATTTCAAGTTCTTAGGAAAAAAAAAAAAAAAAGGTAGGAAAACTGCATGAACCCCAAATTCTTTACATTTTTATATTTCGATGGTTTCTCACATGGAAACTTGGCAAGTTTCAGAAATTTTTGCACAAATGGCCTACAAAACGGATCCAAATGAGAAACTCCACCTTAAAAACTAGTGTTATATAATATTTTGTTGATGTCATTATTGGAGTATATTATGTATATACCGTTGGCATATTGTACTCACATTCTTGCTTTCATTTCTCTTTTTCTTTTCTTTTGTCAATTTTCTCATTCTTAGCATCTTGCTCTCGTTTTTGCTCTTTGTTTCTCGCTCTCACTTTAGTTTTTTATACTTGCTCTTAGTGTCTCATTCTTTCTCCGTCTTACTTTTGTATCTTGTTTTTTAGTTTTCTCACTCTCACGAGGGCAAAGAGCAAGAGGAAAGAGCGGTAATTTGTTCATCACGCAAGGGAAAACTGAAAGAAAAAAGAAAACGTCTTGTGACTTGCATGCACAACAATTCGTTTTGGTAATTTCATATTGATATGAAAAAAAAAAAAAGTGGGTAGATCCTGTAGAATTATTTCCGAGTTCCGATTTTATTTTTTAACACTAAAAATCCCAAAAAAACCCATTCAATATTTCCATGGAAAATTTATCCTTCCATCCATTGACCTCAAATGTCGAAACAAGAAGCAAAGCATGTTAGATAAACGTGCTGGCATAGGCAGATTCCTGCTGAAGGCAAGTCGGCCGGGCTGCTATTTTCAACTATCCAACTGGTATCCATTAGGTCAACGATGACCACAGCCACCAAAATGTTTTGGAGCTCGATCTGTCTTTATTTAAGAAATCATTTAAATGCAATCATGCATTCAAAAAAAGGGGCTTTGCTGTTTTCTATCAGTTTTGAACAAAAAATAGACTGCTCGTAAGTCTTCCCTCTCCACCCAGCTTTATGATGCTGACTTTGATTTAAACGATAAACTTGGTTGACCCAGCCCTTCATTCTTAGTTTTGTTCCTTTTGTTTTTTTTGTTTTTTCTTTTTAATGATTGGTGAGTGGAATCATACAGTTGGGGGAGAGGAAGATTTTCACATTGAAAACTCTTTAAAATACCAATTTCCAAAACACATATTGCATATTCATCTTTGAGTAGATACTTCTTTTTGTGCTGAAGAACCGATGGATAGAAGGCCAGGTAGTGGTTATGGTGGAAATACAGAATCTGGTCAACCTGGATTCTCAGGTCCAACCATGTATGAACCAAATACTGGAAGCCCAGCTACTAATTATGGTGGGAATACACAACATGCTGAAACTCAGTTCTCAGGTCCAACTATGTATCAGCCAAATACAGTCCGTGGGACTGTTTGGAGCACTGGATTGTTTGATTGCCATGAAGATGAGACAAATGGTTAGTTTTTTCCTCATAATTTGGTTCATGCTTATGTATGTTTCTAAGGTTGTCTGTCTACTTTGCAACATTGTTTTAATATATTTCTCTTGTGTTTTAAACTTGTCTATATGCTCTTTTGGTTTCTGGGAACCCAAAAACTTGGGCCTAAAAACGGAATATGTCTTACTTTTTACAATCGAAAACGAAACTTTTATACATGTGAATGGCTAGCGATAAAATGAAGAAAGGGCAAATGGAGAATGGTTGGCACAAATGGAGAAAAGGAAAATCGGGAAGAGGAAGAGGGAAAAAGAAAATTAAGGGTAATGTAGTAATTTTGGCTGATGATGATTGAAGTAAGAGGGCAAATTTTTTAAGCTTCAAAAGGTGGAGAAAAACTATCTTGGACTTATTTTTTGGGGGGTTTTATACAATTATCTCTTGGTTGGGTTGTTTGAGATATATGCTTTTATTTTATCCATCACCAAGAAAGAGGGTTCTATTGTGTTGGGATGTTTGGTTATTAAACAATCTTAGTCCCTAAATTTTAGATAGTAACAATTTAGTTCTTATACTAAAAGTTAGTCTTAAGGCAAAATATTGACTAGATTTAGATTTCTTGTGTATGCAAATCTTAATTCTAAAGAAAATTCTCATAGTATAGACTAAATGGTAAAAAAAAAAAAAAGGCTGAACAACGACTAAATTGTTATGAATTTATAAATGTAAGGATTAAATTGTATTTCCATAAAAATTCAGGATCCAAGAGTGGTTTTTAACCTTAATCTTTTTGTTCTTTTTTAGTTTAGTGTTGACATTAGACATTCAGCATATGATCTGAAGATCCCAATTGAAAGTGTCTGGCTTTACATTGAATTTGGAACACATCTTTTACTCATAAGTTTCAATTTGGCAGCTGTCATGACTGCATTCCTACCATGTGTGACATTTGGACAGATTGCAGAAGTGATGGATCAAGGAGAATTGAGTAAAGCCTCTCCAATTCCCTATGTTTCTATAATATAATTACCATTTCTGTTAAAATTAGATAAGTCAAGATCTTGTATCTTGCTGCCTTTACTTAAAAATATCAAACTCTTAAGGATGATATGTTTGTGATGTTCATTGCAGCCTGTCCTTTGGGAAGTCTTATATATGCTCTGATGATGCCTGCTTTGTGCTCTCAATGGCTTATGGGCTCAAAATACAGAACAAGATTGAGAGAGAGATATAATTTGGTAGAAGCTCCATATACTGATATCATTTCTCATGTGTTCTGCCCATGTTGTTCACTTTGCCAAGAGTTCAGAGAACTTAGAAAGAGAGGACTTGACCCAGCTTTAGGTACTTATACATTATAATCCTTTCTTTTCTATTTATGGGTTGAATAATTAATTGAACCATCCTAGGTTGGCCTAGTGGTAAATAGAGGGAATGTCCTTGATAAAAGGCTAAGAGGTCATGATTGTAGCCACCTACCTAGGATTTAGTACCTTACGGGTTTTCTTGGCACCTAAATGTTCTAGGGTCAAACAGGTTGTCCCGTGAGATTAGTCAAGGTGCACGTAAGCTGACTAGAAAACTAAAAAGAGAAAAAGAAAATAACTCATGGAGGAACTTTGTTAAGATTAGCAAAGATCAGGTTTTCTCCACATGAGTTGTCTTTCATGGGAGCCCGACATAACTCTCACTTTTTATCTCTGGTCAACATGTGTGTTTGTTATTGGACTAGATGTTTAAAAATCAAACTGGGACTCATTTATTTGTCAAAATAAAATTGAAGTCTACCATGATGTGCATAACCAATCACATCTTAGGAAAATGGGTGGTGTGTGGAGGCCTGCAATTGCTAAAGTCTTGACGATGACTATGTATAGTTTCTTAAGCACTGTAATTTGTGAATGAGGCCAAGTCACTTCTACGAACTACCAAGTAGCTTTGCTCTAATTGAGAGTAATTTTAGAATTACTATCAAGCATGCTCTTGCTCTTGTAAGTGGTGTTGGAATGGTTAAGACTCTTTTGTTAGGTCCAAAATCACTCTCAAACATGTATTTGATCATTAAAAATCAAATTTTGATGGTATGAAGATGGTGTTTATAGGTGCAAAACTACACATTAAATTGATCTTAAATATCAAAGACATGTTTGAGAGTAATTTTCAATATGACAAAAGTGATTTAACCATTTCAAATTGACTCTAAAAAATATGCAACTGTTTGACTTGTGTCATGTTGTTGGATAAACAGCTAAGAATTGCGCCTAGACATGCTAGCGTTACTTGAACGATAACTTCCATTTATCTTAAAACTAAATTTTTAGACTTACGATCCTACTTGAACAAGATTTGTTTTATAGGTTGTACCACCGTCTCCTTGAGTCTTAAGCAAACAAAATTATGCATTAGGCTTTACACTATATTTAAAATACATATATATATATATATATATTTTTTTTTAAAAAAAAAAAAATTAATTAATAATTGTGTTACCTACCTTTGTGTACAGGATGGAATGGGATCTTGGCTGAAAGACAAGCAACACAACAAGAAACAGTGGAAGTTCCTCCTCCAAGACAAACCATGTTTTGATAATCAACAAGAAAACATGTCCAGTTTTCTCAACCCTCAATTATGTGTGGTTCTGTTTTTTACTTTCTTCCTTCCCTTTTTTAGGTTTTTAATTTGTTAAAATTTGTGGATTCATATGAGAAAAGTAGGTCAATTTTTGGTACTTTCTATAAGTGTGTGTTTCTTCCCCACCACCATATTGAATATTGAATGTGTCCCTTCTTATAAATGTATTTGAAACCAAATTTTACTGAAAACTAAATCATATATATATATATATATATATATATATATATATATATGGCAGCTTAACTTTAAAATTACTTTACAACTTTCTCTTTCTCTGTATGTTTGGAATGTATTTTCAAGTGATTAATTTAAAAATAAATCATTTTTAAAAGAAAAAAAAAAGTGTTTGACAACTATTCAAAATGAATTTTGAAAAAAATGAGTTTAGGATAAATACTTAAAACCAACTTTTGGAAGAATGAATTTTTCAACTTCTGGTGACCACCTCTAGCCACCACTCTAGTGACCGCCGTCGGCAAACTCCAATAACCACCATGGCTAATTCCTTTATTGTAATTTGAAATTAACAATAACACTTTTAGTACAAAACGAACAAGACAAATTTCTATACAAATACATTTCGAGGAAGAGTTGTCAAACATAAGTGAGTTTTATTTTAAGAAGTTTTTATAAAAGCATGAAAAATGAATATTCAAAAAATAATTTTTCTTTAAGTCCTTCTAAATGGACCTTTATTCTTTCAAAATTTACAATATTATACTAGACCTTTCATAAACAGTTTAAAACTACAATTTCAGTAAAAATCCATTAGAATATCGGGCGAAATTTTGGATCTAAACATTGTCACACCATTTTAGGTAATTATCACACTCGTTTTTGTCTTAATGTCTATCCAACATTCTTATAGATTTATTCTCTAAATATAGTTTGAAATATTTATTAAAGGTCATTGTAACTTTTGAAATGATTGAAGTATTTTTTTAAATAAAAGGCAAAGTATATAGTATTGGTTGTAATTTAACCTATTTTGGCTAAAAAGACCAATTAGTCCCTGAAATCGATTAGGTCCTTAACTGTTTGAAATTTTAATTTTCTTTTACTTAATGTAAGAAAGATTATCAATTAAGTTCTGTAAAAATGGTTTTTTCATAAAACATCACTCTTCTTTGAAATAAATACTACCAACCATATAATTGTTTTCTTTTAAAAATAAATTGAATTATTTCAAATTAGTTATCTTATATCAATTATTTCTTTTGCTATTCCTTTTGGGTTTTGTAAATTAAGCCAAATAGATTAAAAAAAAAAAAAAAAACCGCGAATTTTCGATTTGGATTTTGCTTGCAAGGAAGAAATTGAGAAAGAAATTGATTGTTTTATCTCCAGATGAGAGAGCTTGGGTCGTTATCTTTTTCAGGAATTACTTTTTTAGTTCTTAAGTTTTGAACATACGTGTGTTTGGTCTCTGAGTTTTAAAAATATACCTTTTTAGTCATCAAGTTTATAAAAATAGGCTTATTTGGTTTCTGAATTTTTGAGATGTATCTTTTCAGTCCTTGAATTTTTAAAAATAAGTTTAAAAGGTTCCTTCAAATATATATATTTTTTTATTTTTAAAAATAATTATATGATATTTAAAATTAGAAAAAATAGATTTAGCGAGAAGATAGTTTTTAAAAATTATTCTTCTAATTTAAAATGTCATATAGTTATTTAAAATAATAATAATAATTTATTTGAGGGACCTCTTAAACTTATCGAAAACAAAGTGACCAAATGGACCTATTTTTATATACTTGAGAACTAAAAATGTACATTTTTAGAACTTAGGGACCGAACACACATATTGTTCAAAACTTGGGACTGAAAAGGTAATTTTCCTTAATTAAAAATTGTGATTTATTTTGTTAAATAATCTAATACAATCCCTTCAAGAGGTTGGTTGCTTTTAAAAATACTAGGTTTATTACAACGTGCACACTTGAAATATATATATATATTTCTTTATGGGTTGTTTTCAAATCTAGTAAAATGAACTAAATTATTCACAAATATAGAAAAATTTCACTGCTTATCGGCGATAGACCGCAATAAATTTCTATCCTAGTTAGATAGTGAAATTTTTCTATATTTGTAAATAGTTTTATATTTTTTTTTATTTATAATAATTTTTCTTTTTTTATTATAATAAAAAGTTTTAATCTTATTTACTATAAATCTTTACCTATTACAAATGGATAACTATTTCATTATTTAATAAACAATGCAAATCATTTACTTTGAATTGATAATTTGTGTTTTTGTTTATTGAGTTATGCTTGAGCAATTGTCAAAAATACTAAACTAAAAAAGGTAAAAATCATGTAGCAACCAAATAGAAATTACAAACAACTTAAGTGGTGTTTAGGGTGTTGAGTTGGAGATTATAGTCCATAATAATTTATGTTCAAGTACAAACTATTTTAGTCTAAGTTATAATAATATGTGTTTATGGTGCAAACTATTTTTGTTTGAGTAGAAAATAGTAAACACTATAGAAAAAAAGAAAAGAGAAGATTAATAAAAAATTGTAAATACTGCAACAAATAGTAAATACGGTAGCAAAGAGGATTTTGAAATAATACACTATACTATACTTAATTGTAGGTTATAAATAGTTGCAAACACTGTTATTATATTTAGTGCCCCAAACGTGGAGCTCCACCAACTTCAAATTGATGCCCCCAACACCTCTAGTATCAAATAGAAATCAGATAACAATTAGATAAAAATCACAAACTATTTAGTATCTAATAACAATTACAAAGTACTTTGTATTAAATAGAAATAGATAACAATCAAATAGCAATTACAAACTATTTAGTATCAAATAAAAACTCATTTATCAGCCAGATAAAAATTACAAACTATTTAATATCAAATAACAATCAAATGAGGTCACAAAATACTTAGTACTAAATAATAATCAAACAACAGTCACATAGCAATCATAAAGTACTTGGTATCAAATAACAATCAAATGAAAATCATAAACTACTTAGTATCAAATAGAAATCATATGATAATCATAAGTTATTTTAAAGGGGTGTTTGGCCCACCAACATCATATTAACTCCAAACTTCAAATTCGATTCAGCATCTCAAACACCCTCTTAGCATCAAATAACAAATAAGATCCCAATCATAAAGTATTTAGTATCAAATTGAAATCATAAGTTATTTTGAAAGGGTGTTTGGCCCACCAACATCATATTAACTCCAAACTTCTAATTCAATTCAGCGTCTCAAACACCCTTTTAGCATCAAATAACAAATCAGATTCCAATCATAAAGTATTTAGTATCAAATAGTAATCAAACGACAATTAGAGCAATCATACAATGAAGGACATTTTGGTCATTTGGCTATTTCAATTGGGCTGGACTTTTTTTTGTCATTCCTGCAAATTTTAAAATTATTGGATTTTGGGCTTAATTTTCATTTTATGTTTATGTTTGGTCATTATGCAAATGACCCTTATTTTAACTTTGAATTTTAAAACAATGTGCATATATTTATATTTTAAAATTTGATTTTTGTAATTAAATTTTTAGTACCTGGTAGAATTTTGCGTTTATTAAAAATACATTTAGTATCACCTTAATATTTCACAACCACAACCCTCATACAAACAATATACTTTACTCGAATTTGAGTTGACATAGTCATTTAAGGGAATGAATCGGCCAATAAGATTACAACCATCGAGATGCTCATTGTTGAAGCTAACTTGCTGGAGATTGTCAATGCTTTGAACAAGATTCACGAAGACCTCTTAAAAACCAAGAATTTGATGAAGTGGGTGAAGAATTTCACAAAGACCTATCTTTTGTTAATTGTAGTCCAGATGGAAACAAAGTTGCCCATCTTCTTGCTAGGGCTGCAATTTGGAGGATGAAGTTGTTTTTTCGGATGAATAATTTTTCAATTTTGGTGTGCTCTTCTCTTCTCGACGATGAATTTGCTTTTTTTCAAAAGAAAAAAGTTCGAGTGACAAATAATATTGCAAATCAAATTTGAACAACATTTGAAGGGTAGAAAAAAGTTGTATTATGCTTATCAATTTTGCATCGAAATTTATTTGTATTAGCTCATGAAAACTTTTGATAATCATATCTTACATATTTTAATGCATCTTATATACTTTTTATATTATATGACTAGGTTATATTTAAACTATAAAAAAGATGAAAAGTAAAAAGAAAAAAAAAATAGTAGTAGAAATGAGAAACAACGTATAGTTATCAAACAAGTTTATGATTTTATTTATTTCTTTTCTTCAAGAAAAAAAAAACAAAAAACAAGAAATAGTTATTAGCAATTCAATGCTCGAATTTAGTAGGATACAACGGATATCACATTCGAATCTACATATATGAAAACTTAATTAAATTTTTTAGAAAAAGAATTGATGGTTATTGCCTATGCGTGAATCCTAATAACTCCATGATAATAATTTTCTAAAAGAATAATTCCTCATTTGTTGATAAATTGAAGCACAGTTAGAGTTGCTGAGTTAACAGACTGATGCCAATCGCAAATGAGTCATAAACTTGAAAAGGTTCCTTTTTTCTTTCTTTCTTTTATAGAGAAAGAAACAGGCCTCATTTGCAGCGGGCATCTTAAATAAACAACATTTGTTAGCGGTGGCTCAAATTTATTACTACTTCGATAGCGATATCGACGAACGTCTTGATCGCCATCCATGAAAACGAACCCCATTAACTTGAATTTCCAAACGGCAAAAGTTGAGAAGCAAAATCAAAACCCAAAACAAAAACCCCAGATGGCCAATTTATTAGCCATTTACCACCTCCCACATGATTAATTTCTCGCCTACCATCTCCATAACCAATAACATATTGTTACACAAGCAGTTACGACTCACCGACTTTTGCCCATTCTTACTTCTTTACCACCTAACCTTTCTTCATGAACTCTTCTACATTTAATAACCCCACCTCTTTATTTAATCGTATTTGTCATCTTTCACTTCCCCCTTCTCATTTGATTGCCATTCGATCCAGTTCTGTTTGCTTTCGTCTTGGGAAGAGCATTCCCAAGCTCTGTTTTTCACGTGCTCGGCTGTTTTCAGGTGACTTTTCTTCCTTTTTACTTGTTTGCTTATTGTGGATAAAACTTGAAGAGATGGGAAATTCGTTTTCCTCTTCACATTTGGTTTCTGGGTCATTTAGAAAGTTTCTCTACTTATTTGATTTGGAACTTTATTTTCAATTGTTTCTTATGTGGGTTTGGTTTTTGAACTTCTGCTGTTCATTTACTCTGACACCAGCTAGTTCTGATTTGTTTGTTCTTATGTTTTTGGGATGAGTTGTTCTATCGTTGACTCTTATTTGGGGTGGAACTCGTGGTGGCTTCTTTTGGTGTTTAGCAAGTGACTGTGGTTATAATCTTTTTCAGTGGGAGACTGGTAATTCTGCTGATGAGTCCATTTTGATTCCGCCACTTACCTAGCGTGGTGGATCCATTTTCTAGTTTATGGTTAGAATGATGGTTGTAGATTTTTAGATTGTATAATTGAAGTTCAATCTTGATTCATGTCATTGCTACTATTCAATGACTCTAATCTTCTTAAATCTGAGACCATTCATTCAGTCATGATGATCGATCCCATTTTGGTTCCCTCGCTTGCCTAGCGCAGTGGGGCAGAACTTCTGGGAGCTAGTTTTGTAATAATCTGAATGAAGTTATATGACATGTATTAGGTTCCACCAATTGGAAGTATAGAAGTTTGGTGTTAACTGTTTTGCATAACTGTTTTACCTTTTCTTATTTTGATTATTGTTTTCCCCTCATGTTATGCAGTATTAAGCTCTTATACCTTCATGGAGGTGGTCAAATCAGCTGCAAAGCATGGATCGGTTTGTCGTGAGAATGTAGCTATTAGAGCTAACCAGAAAAGTCATAGTTACATACAACTGATCTCATCTGCACTAAAGATATCTGATTTGTTGACTGGCAGTGATCTACGAACTGTATGTCCACTTCATATGGTGAAAGCTGGATATTTTAATTTGATACTGTGGCCTTTGCTTGTATATTTGTATGTAAGAAGTGAACCTTTAGTGATTGTTGTCATCCGATTGTAGTAAGCAGAAGTTCTAATTGATGTTCTAATGATGTAGAAAATAAAAGTGTAATCTTTTATTTGTTCCAGAGCAAATGTCACTAATGGATTCATTGCACCACATAAGTCATTGTTTGGTGCTTGAGGCATGCTAAACTTTTAGTTCTTGCTTTATTTTCTCTAAGTACGATTAAGTGTACCTTTATTGCTGTTTTGACACTTTGAATCACTCAATTGATTCATAATCTTATTAAATGATGTGAAGGGACATGGGCATCTTGGTGGAGCTAAAATTGGAATTGTAGCAAAACCCTCGGCTGAATTTCTTGCTGGAGTGCTGGGAACTTGGTTTAGTGGAGGTGTTGCTGTTCCACTTGCACTCAGCTATCCAGAGGCTGAGCTCTTACATGTCTTGAATGATTCGGTTTGTTTTTGCCTACCCTCTCATAACTTTTTCTCCCTTCTAATGTCTTATTACTGAAAAGTTCTACTTTGACCTGTTTCATTTTAGCATCTATTTCTATTTTCCATTTTATTCTTACGGGTGGGGAAATTTGCGGAAGTATTTAATAGTTTACTTGACTGTAGGAGGTCTCAATGATACTGAGTACTGAAGATCATGTTGAATTTATGCAAAGTGTTGCTGCTAAAACAGCTGCAACAGTTTCTCTTATTCCACCTGTTCCTCATATTTATTCAGAAAAAAATTCTCATGATCAATCAACCGATATAGAAGTAGATGCAGCAGATACAGATAGAGTTTTTCAGGGGACAGTAGAGAATTTGAGTAAGATAGAGGGTTGAATAACTTTGTAAACTTATGGATTGTACCCATCAAACATGTTTTTCATTTCTCATTTCAAATGTGCAGGTGATGATCCTGCATTGATAATTTATACTAGTGGTACAACTGGTAAACCGAAAGGAGTTGTTCACACTCATAAAAGCATCACTTCACAGGTATGGCATGTTCATATGTGAGATAAATTATGATTAACAACCTCACTCCACAAAATTAATAACAACAATATATGTGAGGTCCAGCATTCATAATTGATACTAAATCTTTCTGGATCCTTTGGTCTAATTTCAGGTTCACATGTTGTCAAATGCTTGGGAATATAAATCAGCTGACCAATTTCTGCATTGTCTTCCCCTGCATCATATCCTTGAATTATGTTGATTTTTTGCAGTATCGCTTTAATTGTCTTATTTCTGAAACTTAAAATAGAGTGGAACATTGTTGATGTTAACTAGTAATGCACATGTCCATGGGCTGTTCAATGGCTTGTTAGCTCCTATCTATGCAGGTTCCACGGTAATTTAACTTTAATTAGATTTCTTTGTAAATTAGGGTTTTTTTTTTTTTTTTTTTTTTTTTTTTTTTTTTTTTTTTTTTTTTTTTTTTTTTT
>QLSR01000039.1:1119966-1142520 GCA_031780015.1 Citrullus colocynthis
TGTTTTTTTTTTTTTTTTTTTTTTTTTTTTTTTTTTTCTCATCTCTGTTGTTTATGCATAAAAGTTCTAGCGCAATTTCAAAGTCAGCTTGACTTTGGCTTCTTTCTCATGTTTCCAATCAAGGTTGAGTTTATGCCAAAATTTAGTGTCAGTGGTATCTGGAAAAGGTGGCGGGAATCATATCCATCCAAGAGTTCTAAATCTGATGATGCTATAACAGTTTTTACCGGGGTAAGCAGAGTCTTTATGCTGACTTTGCATGCTTTTTTTCTTGTATACTGCCTAGATGGCTGGATTTAAATACAACATACATGCTAAAGCTTACCAACACAAGCGTTATGAAATTTAACACTCTCAACTGTCAAATGTATCTAGTCAAGTTAATCCAATTGGCTTGCTTACAATGTTCGGCTGTCTGACTTAATGCATTAACTATTTTTTTGGTTGTGCTCTTTATTTTGCATGTTTCTGTTGATCATTTGAACATTTAATGAATTAATATTCTTATAGAGGTTAAAAATGTGCTCATTAGAGCATTATAATGATAGGAATGCTATTAGGAAATAATTAGAGTATTAAGGGCATTTTAGTAATTAGCTTAAGAAGTTGTTATCATAGTTTGTTATAAATAGAGGGAGTATGAAAGGAAAAAGGCAGACAGTATTTTGGTGAGTGAATAGGGCTTGAGAGTGATATCAAGATTAAGAGGGTCCAAGTACCTCTAAGACTTGCGTTTACCTGATAGTTTGGTTATTTTTATATCTCGGTATATTTGGGTTCCATCACATTATTCATATTGAGAAGTTCTTATATATATTAATAAGTGTTTTCCAATCAAATATCCATGGATGTATAGGTTCCAACCATGTACGCTCGATTGTTACAAGGTTATGAAGCAATGGATTCTGAGCTACAGCTTGCTTCTGCCTCTGCTTCAAGACAGTTGCGCCTTATGGTGAGTTTGAGGAAAGAAAAGATCATATGATATTTACATAATTATAAACACTTCATTTATCGTACCCAATAATGGTATCTTTGGGGGTTTTAAAATAGTAAATGTCTGGTATACTTAGTAGGATTCTCACCACGGCATGTTCTTTGGTCTTTCTAACATCTTTTAACTGTAACCTGCTACCAAAGTTCCCTGCTTCTGCCTTAAAATCTACTCCCATCTCCTTCAGATGTGTGGCTCTTCTGCACTCCCTCCTCCTATCATGAAACAATGGAAGGCGGTAACTGGCCACGAACTTTTGGAACGATATGGCATGACTGAAGTAAGTGATTTTAGTTTAAGAATTTATTAGGTCATATCCTAGTGACATCACACCATTTTATTTCTTTTCATATTATTATTATTATTATTGCTAGAAAAAGCACTAAAATATTGTCCTCTCAATTATGCTTGTGTTCTAGTTTGTCATGGCAATTTCAAATCCTTTAAATGGTCAGAGAAAGATTGGAACTGTTGGCAAACCCTTCCCTGGCGTGGAGGTCAGTACAGCCCCCCCTCTCCACCACACACACACACAACCCATAACCAAAGCAGGGTCAGAGATAAAACCTATGAAATTGAAAGGAAGTAATAACAATACAATAACTAAAAACACATTGGGATAAGTAGTACTACACAATGGTATACAGTTTAAAAAGACAATTTAGAGTTCAATAATCAACTGCTGTAATTTATATAATCTCTCTGAATGAAAAGGACAACTTTTACAAAGGCTGAAAAATGTTCTGAAAAAGGATTTCTTGCTCATGCGAATGGTCTTCCTGTATCATCTGTTTTCTATTTCCAGCTGTCCTAATGAATTTGACTTACATTTATGGGGATAAATAAATAACTTGCAAGATGTTCCTCCCATCCCAGAATTCATCTAGGTCTCAGAGTAACTCCTATCTAGAAGTTGTTTGTTTGATTCTTTGGGTTAGCTTAATTAAGGAAAGCCTTGATGTCTATAAAGTCTGGTTTTAGGAAGAGAATGGACTTCTAAAAGAGGAAATAAAAAGGAAGGAAAAAAATAATATAAAATAAAACACTGAAGGTGTTGCATTTTGGTAGAAACTGATGGTTCCTTTCTTAGGGAAAACATTATTGCAGTCCTGTAGAAAATAAAAGCATGCATAGTCATTTATATTAAACAGCATTAACGGTTGTTCTGAACTGTCAATTTAACTGCAAAGATGTAATAAGGCCGTAAAACTGATGTTTGTTAAGTTGTGCGTCTGACAAATGAGATGAACTTTCTGCCATCCTTTTAAAGTCATAGTGAAAGATCTAATTGCCATTGGATTGTATACACTACTCCTATCTCTGCCCTTTAACTTTCTTTTAGATGCTTTACTCTGCATGTGTTAGGCCAAGATTGTTGCAGATGATGGGAGTATTGATGATTCAAGCTTGGAGGGTGAGCTGTGCATTAGAAGTCCTTCAATGTTTAAAGAATATTGGAAGCTTCCAGAGGTAGGTACAATTGTTGAAATTTTAGTTTGAATAAACTTGTTGATTCAATCCTCTGAGATTCAATCCTTCGTCGCTCTAATTCGTCTCTCCAAAAATAAACTTGTTGATTCAAGTATTTTACTGTCCAGAATTGGAATATATTCTGAATGACACCTTATATATTGGGTATTATTCTTATATGCCTGAAATGCACTAGTTAAAGAATTGAAAAAATGAATTGCCCATGTGATTATAGCTTAATTAGTTAAGGCATACACTCTTGACTCCCTCGACCAAGAAGTTGGAGGTTCGAATTCTTCAACTCCACATACTTTTTAATTCCAAGAAGGAGAAAAAAGAAAAAAATCACGTGGCAGTTCAACTGATAAAGTTCACTTAGTTGGAGGCTTCCACTCTAGCTTAAATCCTTCTTCCCACACTAGTACCTTTACTAAAAAGAAGAAGAAGAAAAGAAAAGAAAAGAAGTAATTGATTCAAATAAATCCTGTGATTTTCATTCTGTAGGTTACCAAAGAATCGTTTATTGATGGTGGTTTCTTCAAGACCGGAGATGCTGCTAGACTTGATGAAGATGGTTACTACATCATACTAGGACGTAAGTTACTTATAACACACAAGTGGTTGTGCTTCTATTTATAAGATGCCTGCTTCTTGAAGTGCTGTGCCAATTCACTTCGATTCTAGTTCATAGTTCATAAATTGGCTGCTCTACTGTGTAATCTTACCAACGCTTGTTAGCTCTTTTTACGCTCACTTTTATAACCTGCTAATCAGATGACATGTTTTATGGTCTGGGCATGTGATGAAGTAATGTATTGTTTACCTATCAGACAATAGCATTATCTTCTAAGTTCTACCCTGTTGAATAAAACATGCTTTCTTGTCAGGGCCTGAGAATGTCGTGGGATCATTCAGTGTTCCATCTTTGCTAGTCCTATAGGAGTAGGATGCTACATGCATCTGATAGCTAGAAGTTGTTAACAGAGCATTTCAGAGATGTCTTTGCATGCTCATACATATATCGCGTTTGCAAACATTAGCTTTATGAGCTTCAAGCTCTTGTCAGTTATCATGTGCATATTTTAGTACATTTTATCAAAACCCTCCTAGTTGGTGCTATGCTCCCATGTTCACAGGTGACAATAAGCAATAGAATTGACATGTAAATTTGTATACTTTTAGATAAGTATATGCAAAGGGGGTACCAGTAAAATAAGAAATTCAGGCCCCTCGTGTGATTTTGTTTTCGTCATAACTCTCAAGAGTGAGCCATCTAATACCTGCAACATGTGGATTGTGGGGTTAGCCTCAGCATCTAGTCAAATTTAATTGATTTGATATTCTCTTTTTTCTATTTAATATCTTGTTGCTATTTAATTCGACGTTCTCCTTTTTCTATTTGTTTAGAACTTGATAATCTGAAAAACTGTTTTGAAGTGTTTGAGAATCCATGCCATGAATTGAACCCATCTTTTTTCCATCTTTTGCTGATGTTTCAGGTTTGAGTGCCGATATCATGAAAGTTGGGGGATATAAGTTATCAGCATTAGAGATTGAATCAGTGATTTTGCAGGTAACTCCATCGCCCCTTCTATTCTCTCTCTCTCTTAAGGAAAGTGAAAGACAACCCCGACACCTAACACAAAAAAGGAAGAATAAAGAACATGAAATGACCACTGAATAAATCACTTTGTGCAGCATCCGTCGATCATAGAATGTTGTGTGTTGGGATTATCAGACAAAGACTATGGAGAACGTGTTTGTGCAATTATTGTGCTTCAGCCTAACATGAAAACGATGACGTCTGATGAGTCCAAGCCTACTATGAGCTTAGATGAACTCCGCACGTGGGCTAAAGACAAGCTTGCTCCATACAAGGTAATCCAGAGAGGAGATTTCAGTTGTTAGAACTATCATTTCTATGTAAATACATTATTCAGGCAGTCTGATAAACTAATAATAATACAACACATTTCTTCCAGTTACCTACCATGTTATTGTTGAAGGAGTCGCTGCCTCGAAACGCCATGGGAAAGGTGGGTTGCATTTTGAAGAGACATTACTTCCCATTTTTTCGTTGTGTCTAATTGGGACTGAAACTTCTCTTGAATTTCAGGTCAACAAGAAAGAGTTGAAGAAAAAGCTAATAGCCGAAGAATAAACCTCTTGGGCAATTTGGACCCATTGGCGATGAAAAGTGAGGCATAGACAAATGTTGTTGGTAGTAGTAACAGTATTGATTATTTGATTACTTGTAATTTGTGTTATTAAACAATTATTTAGCTTCAATAATGTATACCATTCCTAGTCAACTGAAGAAACAACTAGTTGATTTTTGGAGTGAGTTGGAAAGATTCACAATACCTCTTTTTTTCTTCTTTTTCAAGTTCAACATGTGAGGTACCGGTGGATGATCTATGTCATTAACCAGCTGAATTAGACTAGTTACTCATATTTCTTAATCTTGTCACTTAAAAATATAATAAATATCAATGGGTCTTATAAAACCATGCTTCTTTGTTAGTTTTTATGGTGAATATAACGTTGTAATAGAAGTAGCTGAAAGGGAGCATTCAATTACCAAATATAAATGCTAATACAAACTTAGGATTATAGATATATATGATTATGGAGAAAATTGTAGAACTAACCTAAAAGCTAACAACTTTATAAAAAATGGTCTGCTTTCTAGAATGTAGTTTTCTAACCTTAATTAAATATGCTTATGAATGGAATGAAAATTTAAAACAATCTTTTGACTTCTAGTATCCTAAAAGTTGAAATGATTGCTTCGAGGTCATTTAAAAGTTAAGATACTTTAATATACTTTGCTTCGTTTATCAGTCAGCAATAAGTAGTCATTTGGCTAAAAAGAACTTGTACATAGAGATGATCAAAACAAAATTTATTAGTTTGAGCCGCAATATTATGCACCTCGTGTGTGATTTTGTTTTTGTCATATCTCCCTTCTATACAACTCTCTTTTAGCTAAATAACGTTTTAGCTAAATGACCACTCATTTTTTTTTTTTATATTTTTTCCTGTTCTTTTGAACCATGCTTGTAAACTGTATTAAATTAATGGTATTAGGGATTAAGGTTGAGAATAAAAAAAGGAGAACAATAAACAAGCAAATTTTTTGAGCATATAACATTCAAGAACTTGTGAAATTTCACCTAATTATAGGAACTAAATTGATTCTAAGTCTATACCATAGGGATTAAAATGAAAGGGACTAAATTAAAAACTATGCCCAACCTATAGACACCAAATGTAGAAACTTTTAAATACAAAATAATCATTGCTCAAAATTTAGGAATTAAATTTGTAAATTAACTTACATTATATTTTTAGAAAAAAGAAGTCTAGAGTGGAACAAATTATGTGTGGACCCATACAACAGAGTTTTGATGAAGGGGTTGGTTGTTCAAGATAATTACGGTAACATCCTTGTAAATATTTCACATGAATGAATCAAATATTTGCAGATCAAACTGGTGTTTAATATCATACATCTATAATGTGGGGGGGATTTTTTACAAGAGTATCCTACTCTATACTGCCTAGATGATAAGTAATCTCTTAGAGATGAGGCAACTGCTTCCTTCATCAATCATGTCAAATGGTAATGAAACATATACACGAAAACAAGAAAAGCCAAGATGTCAGCACCTATTGGTAATGAGCTGTGTCAGCCGCGTCAACATACTTAAAGGTTGAAGCTGCACCAAACTTCCTTACCACCTCATATTCTTCTGCAAATTCGTCGTTCTCGTTAACATAATGTTTGCTGCCATGACTGTGAGTTGAAGAAGGGTCATGAACGCTTTTAGCTCGGCAAGGTAGGTTGGCAAGCATATTGACTCGACTAGAATGACTAATTTCTATGGCCACTTTGTCATCTTCCACAGAAAGGGGTTGCTTCCATGGCTCCCCATCAATTCTCATGTAAGCATGGTTAATTGCACCTTTGTGAAACTCGAACTGAACCCTTTTTGCCTGCATTGATAATAGGAATGGAACAACCAACGTTAATTTTGTTCGCAAATTGCATCACATCAATGAGAGATGATTTACAGTCGATGTTGGTTCGTTCTTGTTTTAGAATCTGAGCCAACACTAGTATTTGCTTGAAGTTACCTGGCCAAGACGAGTTCCATGTCCATTGGGTGCAAGTAGGACGAGCCCATGCCAAGCATTTCGAAAACCAACTATCTCAATTAGCCCATCATCCACATATGGAGGAGTTAGATCTCTCTGTAAGGTGAAAAATTGTGTAATATATTAACTAAAACCAGCAAATCTAAACAGCGGCTCACGGTTCAAGAGGAAAAAAAGATTGGAACTAACATCACGTAATTTATTTTTGCTTGGATCTCCCCAAGGATCAAGTCCACCAGAAAAGCTTGGCAAATTAAGACAAATTATAGATCTGATACTGCATTTGAGATTGAAAGGAGGAAGTGTCAAAGCCTGTTATTCCAATTTTTTTTTTAATGAGATCGATTACTTGCACCTCAGCCATGTGCAGAAAATAAAAATTCATATATGCCGGAATATTAAATAGCCAAAATGGACAAGCAATTGGAAAAAGTTACTATGAATCACCTCGAGGGAATCACGAGGTCCTCCCAAGTACCTTCCCTCCTCATAATCTTCACAGTTGCAAGATTTGCTATGTTCCTGCATTGCATCAACTCATTCTAACTCACAATTGAAGGCAAAAGAAAGTTGACATAGACAAGAACTAGCAACTTGAAAGTTGATGTCATCATAAATGATATGTTTATCAAACGAAAGCAAGCGGAAATCAGATGTTCTATATTGGATTTTATTGGTCATTAAAACTAAGGCAGATAACATGACTTAAGGTCCAGACCTATAGATAAAACTATCATATTTTTTCTTTTTAAATGATTATGAATGTTGTAGGAATGTTGTTTGGGCTAGTTTATGCACACCTAACTCTTATCAATGTTATCATGGCCTGGGATGTAACACTCGCTATATATAAACAATCTAGCACCTGCTAAAATAATCATATAAAAATAAATCAAAGACATACCTGGAAGTAGGATGACATAAAGGAGAAACAAACCATCCTTGTTTACAAGCAATCTTCAGATATGCTTTCTACCTCAACCAAAAACGACATTGATTGTTTAATATTGCAAAAAATGTATTGGTAAAGACGTCCAATTAAAACAATTGAAGCACATGATGACCTAGAAAAATTATAGATAAGTAGAACATGCAGGTACCTATCATTAATGTAGGATGGATGTAATCATGAGACAGAACATTCTAAATGTGTAGTAAAACTACTGCGTTTACTAGATCATAGATAATTCAAATATAAAATATATTTTTCTTCTGACAATATTCTAGTACTACAGAAAGGAGGAAACGACTTGGATCGTCAACAGATTGACAACTGCCAGGCTCCATCACCACTAATAAGGATCAAATTTACTTGGCACGGAAAAAGATTTAACGGAAAATAATTGGTCATTTTTTGTTATTTGTAAATTTAATTCGTGTCGAGCTCGAAAGGAAAAATAAGTCAGTACCTGATTTTTTTTAAAAAAAAAAAAAACGAAAACAAGATTTTTATTGAATTAATGAAATGAGTCTAAAACTCAAAGTACAATGAAACAGACAAAGAAAAGAGAAAATACAACATAGAAAATGGAGCAACAAGAACAAAATGAAAGATAAAGAAGACCAATCCTTACTACAACACCCAATAAACAAAAAAATTCCAAACTGCCAATCTTCTAGCAAAGTAAAAGACTTGGGACTTGATTGTCAGTACCTGATTAGTTAATTGATTTTTAAAATGTTCTGGATGCAACTTTCTCTCGGAGTGAAATGCATATGATACCTGAGCATCCATTCCTGTATGGACCACCATTCATCAAATTTTTGAGGAGCTCAATTGGTATATTTTTAAGTATACTTGTACTAGCCAAAAAATTAACATAGAACATCATTATACAAGGAGTGTGCTACCATGGTCTAATATAAAATAATTATACAACCATTCAACCGCAAAAGGCATGGTCCAATTGTACTCCATATCAAGGTCAAGTTTCATTATGTTGTTCGAAAAGGATAATTCTAGCAATCAAACCCCATATCATTATTAAACATTGTTATCACGGTTATGAATTATGATAATGTAGGAGGTTTATGCTATAGATCTATTCTTGAATAGAACTTAATCAAATAAAGCCAAAAAGCTAGTCATTTTTGCTTCTTAGCTCGCTCAGTAGTTGATTGAAAGTCGAAATTATCTGTGCAGGCATGTAAAAACATCATGACTGCAGAATTTGACGACTTAAATCTGCCGTTGAAATAAAAAAAAGTATACATGATAAGAAAAAGGAACTGACAGTGTTGGAGGCCTGCTTATCTAAACCCAAAGCTCAATAAAAATGGAGCCACATGATTCAAAACCCATGTTATTCAACTCAATCAGTCAATCAGAAACAAAGCCCATGTTATTCAACTCAATCAGTCAGTCAGAAACAAAGTAAACATCTCTACCTGAGAAGTAACCTTGTTAACAATATATCTTTTATTCCATTATATTTGATTCAGTGAACTGGTAGAATGTGTTAAAGCAAAAATTTTCTTACCAATACTGAAGTAATTCCAAAATCCACCACGAAATATATGCCAACTATCCTGAAAATGGCCAAAACAAAGTAAGAAGCATAAGCAGTGGAAGGAATCAAAAGATGAATTTTCAGACAAGTTTACTATTAATTTGTTTGTCAGGCTGGGATACCTGATGGAATGCATGCAGACAGTGAGGCAGCTCAAGGGGTGCAACAGAATCAGAAGAACCTTCCTTTGGACTTCGCATTCTCATGAGAATATGCCAGCTGGAATGAAAAAAAATTGAGGGCAAGAAGAAAACAATGAAAATTTCATTCTTATTAAACAACCAATGAACTTTTCCACTTCACTAAAATTCAGTAAAAGACATTAAATATGTGCAATGATAAAAATTGCACTATCCTAATTCTGAACATCAAAGTTTCTGATCTACAGCTATGCCAAAGCAGCACTCCCCAAACATTGCCAGAAAGTTATTTTATAGGACAATGAATAGTTGATCTGAAAAGGTATAGCTTGGTGATACCAAAATCATGCAACAAACTAACTAAGCTTCCATCCACGAGATAACTCCCTAGTCTGCCTATGTATTGGTGATGTTAGATGAGAATTTATCATATTATTTCAGAACGCTTTAATTGATAAAAATGTGTAATGACAACGTTTAAGTACATGTACATCCTACACCCTTACACTACATAATTGGATGGTCATGCTATAACAAAAGAAATTTTTAATAAACGTGTTTGGATTTTGGTGTTTATAGACGTATTACCTATCAATCTTCATTTCTCTTGCACTCCTTACTTGACTCAAGAATAATTTCACAGATTGACTGTCGGTGCCTGGATTTTTCTTTCCCTGTGAATTAACAACAGTTACTTTCAGATTCGGACTTCGATCAGTTCAAGCACCAAGAATAATGTACACAGAAAGCGCAATTTGAATGGTGCCTGGTAAAGTGACGGCGCATATAAGTAATCACATAGAAGAAATTTCTGAACAGGCTTGAAAAATTAGAAGATGCTAACTGTCTTGCCAGGAAATAAACCATAATTGCTTTTGTCAGAGTTTACACTCGATAAGACCATTAGAACATCTTCTAGTCAAATGATTAATATTCCAAAGCCAAATACTGAACAAAACATTCAAGTTGAGATTTTTTGATCCATTAACATTTTTATTTAATCCAGTGAATACGAAGATCATAGCTTTTAGATACTATGAGTCAAATCATTATTAATAGAGATGTTCACGCGGGGAGGCCGGAGATGGCTTCCTCACTCCCCATTCCCTATTTCATTCCCCGTCCCCGCCAAATTCTCCATGGAGACCAGGGCAGGGATTCCCAACGGGGAATTGTTGGGGATCGGGTTCCCCGTGGAGAATTTTCTCCCGTTTGATTTTTTTAAAAAAAAATTAATTAACATAAATCAATATGATTGAAAAGTTTTAATCAAATTGTTAACTTTTATATGATTAGTTCCATATGAACAATTAGAATTTAAGAGAAATTACTCAAAATTTTCAAATTGAAAGAAATAATTATCTATCAAATTATTCATATATATAATCTATATTTATTAAACTTCAAACATATCTTTTTCTACACTAATTCAAACATATTCATTATTTTCACCATTAAACAATAAATCTTGAAAATTAAATATAATATTTATATAATTTAAAATAAATAACATAACATTAAATTATTGTAATAAATATAAGAAAAAAAAAGCCTAACGGAGCGGGCACGGGGAATGCATTCCCGTCCCATCCCCATTTAGCTTTTGGGGAATTTTTTTCCCTCACTCCCTCTCCCCATTCCTTGCCTAAACGGGGAATCGCCGCCCCGTTTGGGAAGGGGGGCCAGGGGAAGTGGACATCTCTAATTAGTAAGCATATAGATGGTAAGAAATATCAAAACCACAGTGCTGTAAAGAAAAAGATACCCATCCAAAGGAAAAGTGAAGGTTGTTTCCAGTTCCCAATGGCACGGTAGCAATTGAAGGTGGCTGAGGCAGTTTCATATCAGAAACAACTCCCAGAAGCCAGCTTGCAGTACCATCTCCACCTGCAACCTAATAATTAGAATTACATGTTAAAAGCAAGGAGTAGAGATTGGCGAGAATCGAGAGTTTATGGTCTTGACAATGGAAACTGTAACAGACACTCAATCACATATTCTCATGGGTAGAAAATACAAGAGAAACCATGACTTAACAAATAACTCACAATCAATTTAAGATTCTTTTCAATATGTGCAGCCAAAAGATCTCCATTGTCCTTAAGCATGCCAAGGTTATGATAAAGTTGGTGTAGCACCTGCTCAGGGCGACTCTCTCCCAGATCAAAAACCTGAAGAAAGTTGCCTCAAATTTGGTCATCCATAACCATAAAGAACCCAAAATATCGATAATATCCTGCATAAACGTAGATCAAATTACCTGATTTGTATTGAGAAGAGCACGGTATCTGACAAGGAGTTCGCCGCCAAGCTGACCACCACTTTTGGAGTTAATGAAAACAATAACTGGACAAACAGGGAGATGGCTAACTCTTTCCAGCTCTGATCCAATTGATAAAATATAGTTTGGAATGTAAAAGTCCTTCAAGTTAATCTCAGACATGAGGCTTCCCATAGCTAAAAGCCTGTCGCAGAGAAGATCTTTTACAAGGTATTAATATAGTACTCAATTAAGTTACGATCAAAACACCACATGGCTTACAAATCAAATTTGAAAAGTATTTCAAACTAGAAATTTCCAAACAGAAATGTGTTCCACTGTACCACCTAGTGTACTCATAAAAAGACCTTTGACTTTACCAAACGAAAAAAGGGTTGATGTTTTGACTTTTACAATGTACACAATTGGAATCACACAACCACCGTTATATGGTGGTCAATACGAGTAGCTGAAAAACCCTTTGTCTACCTTAGGCAAATTATGACAAAAAGTTCAAAAACATACAACATTTTCTCCTTCTAGAAACGTACTCAGGAATGTAGCAAGGTGAATATCTTGCTACAAATCCAGAGCCCAATGTAAATAACTGTAGAACCATTTAGGAGAGACATAATCAAAAAGGAAACTTCAATTTCCAGCCATTATAAACGACAAGAAACAGAACCCCACAAAATTAAGAATCAAAATACAAATCGAGCATAAGCCCATAAGCGTGCGATGTAGAAGTGAAAGAACTCAACCAAAACAAGAAGGGAAAAAAAAAAAAAAAATAGGTCACAATCAAGATAACGGAATCAGATGCATAGAAAAGAGAGAGGATTAAGGAGTCGAAAGCAAGAGAGAGCTTGTATACCTGGAAAGGAATTTCTTGGGGAGATTCAAGATTCAATGATAGCTTAAAACAGAAGCGATTATGGAGGGAAGGTTTGTGGGTCGTATTGGAGGGTGCAACAGGAAGCAATAAGAAGAAGGAGAAAAGAGAAGAACGGAAATTTCTTTGCGTTTTCGTCTTCCTACCATTTCAACGAACGTAAAGGAAATTAAAGAAAAGAGAGGTGAGGAATGGCTTCACCTGCTTCGCCTTTTTGCGTGTTAAATTAATCATCGTCTTCGCGCCAACGCCATCTTCAACACAGCCATTTTCACCAAATTTCAGTTGATCGCGTGTGGATATTGTATTAAATTATTTGGCATACCTGACGTTAATAGATGATACATTAACACTAAAATATTTATTACTAATAAAGTTTCCGCCAATCCCAACATAAAGTCCTAAGGTTTGATCAAATTGTCCCCTCCGCACCACACTTATCAAAACACTGACCAACACTATACCCCAATACGCTTACGTGGCCTCCCAACATACTCTATTCTACTCTACTCGATCTCAAAATCCTCTCTATGCAGTCGAATCATCTCAAAATAAGAAAAATTGTCTCGAAATAGGAAAAATCATCCTCCACTTCCAAGACAAAAAGACCATCCCAACTATCCTCTCTAGTCTTATCTATACAAATTGGCCTACCAACACCATTAGCCACCACACTCGTCCACAATATTCCAATTTTGTTAACTTCAATATTGTTTATTATTAAAGTTATGTACATTTATCGAGAAACTCTATTGTTCCTCTTTATCTTTTTTTGCTCTTTTTTTAACGAAACTTCATCTTTACAACTCAACGTTCCAAACATCTTTTAAATTTTTTTATAAGAATGTCCTATAAGTTATTCATTAATTTATAATTTATTTAATATAATTTAAATTTACATAACATATTTGTTTTTAATTATTTGAATTTCTTTTTAAAATAATAAAGTTTATATTTTTCATAGTATGCTCACGATATTATAAAAAGGAGAAACAAAATTATGGGAAGAAACTTTTGATTTTTTCTTTTGATTGATGGTCATAAGACTTAAGCAATTTCACATTTAAATCATAAATACGTATCATTTCCTTATTTTATCTCTACCTAACTCACATTAAAATTAAAAATTAAAAAGACCACCGTTTATCCCAATCCACGTTAAAAGAGAAAACAAAATTGAAAAAAGAAGTTATCTCTAATTCAGAAAATAAAAAAAAAATTGTTTAAAAAAATTTAAGTTATCTAAAACCTACCATTCGCGTTAAATAATAGTAATTATTTTATTTAAAAAAATTACATTTTATATCTAATAATTCACGATAAAAGAAAAATTTTATATTATCTAAAAACCTATCCCGTTAAAGGGGATTAAAAAAAAAAAAAAATATTTTTTAAATATTTAAATAAAATTTTTTTTTTTTCGTAAATTTTTAGTTAAAAAATGTAATTTTTTTAATTAAAAAAATTACATTTTATATCTAATAATTCACGATAAAAGAAAAATTTTATATTATCTAAAAACCTATCCCGTTAAAGGGGATTAAAAAAAAAAAAAAATATTTTTTAAATATTTAAATAAAATTTTTTTTTTTTCGTAAATTTTTAGTTAAAAAATGTAATTTTTTTAATTAAAAAAATTACATTTTATATCTAATAATTCACGATAAAAGAAAAATTTTATATTATCTAAAAACCTATCCCGTTAAAGGGGATTAAAAAAAAAAAAAAATATTTTTTAAATATTTAAATAAAATTTTTTTTTTTTCGTAAATTTTTAGTTAAAAAATGTAATTTTTTTAATTAAAAAAATTACATTTTATATCTAATAATTCACGATAAAAGAAAAATTTTATATTATCTAAAAACCTATCCCGTTAAAGGGGATTAAAAAAAAAAAAAAATATTTTTTAAATATTTAAATAAAATTTTTTTTTTTTCGTAAATTTTTAGTTAAAAAATGTAATTTTTTTAATTAAAAAAATTACATTTTATATCTAATAATTCACGATAAAAGAAAAATTTTATATTATCTAAAAACCTATCCCGTTAAAGGGGATTAAAAAAAAAAAAAAATATTTTTTAAATATTTAAATAAAATTTTTTTTTTTTTTATTTGTAATTTTAGTTTTTTTTTTTTTTTTAACGTGGTTTGGGTTAAGCGGTGGTTTTTTTTTTTTTTTTAATATATTAAAAAAAAAAAAAAAAAAAAAAAAAAAAACTCATGTTATCTAAACACCTACCATTATCTCTATTTTATTTCTAACTAATTCATGTTAAAATTAAAAGATAAATAGAGTTACAGTTATTTTTAATCCAAGTTAAAAGAGAATTAAAAAAAAAATCAGAGAAAATTCTATTAAAAATCTCATGTTATCTAATTTTTTTTTTAAATTAAATGATAGAAAATTTTCAAAAGTTAAAAGAGAAAAAAGTCTCATGTTATCTAAAAAAAACTATCATTCAACATGAATGATAGTAGATCTTTTTTTAAGAAAAAAATCAAATTTCATCTCTAATTCACGTTAAAACAAAAAATAAAAATAATTTTAAATTTATTATAAATAAAAAAAATATCAAAAATATCAAATTGTTTACAAATATAACAAAATTTCACTTTCTATCTGTGATAGATTACAATGGACCACAATAAACATGGTAAAGTGATAGATATCTATATACGTCTATCACCGATAGAAAAAGTAAAATTTTGTTATATTCATAATTATTTTCGACACTTTTTTTTATTTTTGAAAACATCCCTAAATTTTATAAAATCAAATTAAAATTTCAAATCTAAATTTCTTCAGACTTAAACATTCAATTTCCATCAATATCTCCTCTTACTCTTTTTTTCCTTTTTGTTAACCCGCTCTTCCTAATATGTTTGCTGTAATTTTTTATAGAATCTTTTTTTTTTTTTTTTTTTTTTTATATATCATTCAAGTTTTTTTTGTTTACTTTTGTTCAATATTACTCCCAAATTTTTTGAAATTTCCTTATTCTTAAACTTTTAATTTCTTTTTCCGCCTACAATTTTTCTTCTTCAAGTATGTTGCTAAATTTCACATCTTCATCTTCTTTTTATTTGTTTGAGGATTAAATTTATTAAACAAACGAAATATATAATAAAATCACATATCAATTTTTATAAAGACATCTCAAAAATCAATGTTACAGAAGGGCAACCAAAACTATTGAGATGTCTCTTTCTATAGGAATCTACTAAACAAACAACCCTTTAAACTTTACACTTTGTTAAAAAAAATATCATTATTCTTTCAAGAGCTGCAACATTACATTTGATCTTTCATAAATATCTCAAAACTAATCTTCAAGTAAAATTAAGGTCTTTAACATGTAAAGTAGTGACTTGAGGCGGTGTGGCTTATCCGGGTTTCAATTTCCATTCTAGGTTGTCAATTTTTTTTAGTCTCAATTTTCTTCAAACATAGTGGAGTTAATAGTTTAAAAATATTATTTATATTTTTTAAACCAAGAATAAACTTCAAGGACATGTTTAGTAAATTTAACCTTTTTCTAAATGCACCAATTCTTCTATAATTATTTTTTTACTAAATAGAAGCCCACTCATTCTCCCCTTATCTTCGAGTTGTTCACAAATGATCATATAGTCAACAAAAACTTTAGGCACATAGTAAATATGAATACAATTAGTTAATAGAAAACATCAATCCATTGTAAGCAGAAAAACACAAGTATTTAATATAATACAATTAGTTAATAGAAAACATCAATCCCTTGTAAGCAGAAAAATACAAGTATTTAATATAATAATTTTATGGGCAATTTATAAGAGTATTTAATATAATAATTTTATGGGGCAATTTATAAGATTTAACAAACCGTATTGTTGATAACACATTAGTGTGGTGCTTACCAATTCACTCCATTAAGTTAGTTTTCAACACGAGAGTAAAAAGCAAGCTTTTTAGGGCAGAGGATGAACATACCTAATGTGGAACTATCATACTTTATATATAGTGGGGCTAAACCTAGGATTTCCTTTATACTATTAGGAAACTAACTCTCAAGGTTTGGATCTAGCTGCACCAAAGGTCTACGATGAAGGGCCTACCGAAAATAGGTTCTAAAAGAAGGGCCTGTTGCCCTCAGCCTTCGAGGCGGAGGCGAGCCAATTGGACCAGGAACCTAATTGCCTCTCCTTGATTTTCTCACAAGTCAAAAGAATTATCACAATATTAAAAAGTTAAGAATCGTAAAGACCCAATGAAACCAAATCTTGTAGTGTCTAAACTGAAATTACACCCAAATAGTGATCATGTTTGGCAATTAACTAAAATATCAAAATACAAAAAAAAAAAAAAAAAANAAAAAAACTACCAATAAAATTTTGTAATTTATTTGTTAATATTAAGGTTAGCTTTAATGTTTTTTTATGATTTTTAAATGGATAATTGTTTTAAATGACAAAATTGTTGGAAATATTTACAGATGTAGCCAAAATGGCACTGTCCATGAGTGATAGACACTAATAGACATCTATTCAGTATCTATTACTAACATACAGTAATAGATGATAGTGTCAATCATTGATAGACATGATATTTTACTATATTTCTAAATATTTTTACGCATTTTACTATATTTGAAAATAACTCTTTTTAAACACACATTTTCAACCTGTATATTTCTTCTTAAAATGCTTTTTATTTAAAAAATAATTTTAATTAAAATTCTTGTAGGTTTACTGCATTTTCATAGAAGTGATTTTTAATCACGAATTTGTTTGATTGCACTATAGTAATTTCAAGATGATATATGGTGGATCTCTTTAAAATCACTTTTTAAGAATCAACTGTAAAGTGATTATTCAAACCATAATTTTTAACCAATTTTCTTTTTATTTTTTTTTTTTTTTATAGTTTTCCTTTTTTGGTGCAAACCTCCACATATTTAGAATTTTTTTTAAAAAAAAAAAAAAAAAAAAAAATCTATACCTTCAAAATCACTTCAGAATTAGGAAATGAATCCAAATACTCTCTATTGGTATCTTTTTTTCTCTTTAATAATTGATTGTGTGCAAGTTGCACATTCTCAAAGTTGGAAATCATAGAATGTTGGACAAAATAAGTTTCTAACACCTTTTTGGGATGCAACCTAGTGTAGGTGTTAAAATTTGAAATTTTAAATTAACTAAGGTCCCTGTGTTTCATAACATTTGATTCTTAATTTTTAGCTTTCAAAATTATGTATATCAACTTTTCTCCTACCTATTATTTTTTTTTTCCCGTTTTTCTTACTACTTTTTTTAAAATATCTAGCAAAAATTGAAAACTAAATAAAACAAATATATTGGTTTTTTATATTTGAAATTCACCATGAGTTTACAACTTTCAAAAATAGAAATCTAAAAATAAAACGGTTATCAAAGTAAGCCATAATCAATCATTTCTCTTACTATATAATATATCAAATTATCTTTTTTTTTTTTTTTAAGTTCGACAATTTATGGTGGAGAATCGACTTAGCCAACCTTTTAGGATGATACTTGATATTTCTATCCACTAAATTATACTAAGATTTGTACCAAAGTTTAGGGGGAATAGATATTTGTGACCTTTTCTATTAAAAGCCCTAACATCTAACAATAGATGCCATTCAAACTCGAATATTTTTGTTGGTAAAATTCTTTTTGTTGCATCCTTTGCACATGTTAGGCGCTTTTGTTTCTCATTTAGATAGAAGAGTAAAGTTGGCAGCTTCGACATCATCTCTGAAGAGCTCTTTTGTGTAGAAGGAAAATTATCCTGATTGTATCATCTCCAACATTAATGAAGAGTTTGTGTCGTAGTTGGGTAGATGCCCTGTTCGTCTTTAGAAGAACAGATGCCATTCTGTTCTAAAAGAAGACCCATAACATGAAGTAACGTAGGATAGAGATGGAACAATATTTCTTCATCTTTCAATGTTAGTAAAGTGTTGGAGAGACGTTTATATATTGTTCTTGTATGGCATTCTTTATTAAATCCTCTTCATCTTTTGCTTGGAAACTTGGAAGGTTCATGTGAATATTTTGTTTGACTTGACAAATTTTGAAAATAGAGTAATTTTTGTTGTTGTTATTATTATTGGAATGGAATAGACAATAGTTGATATTTTTTTTTTCTTATAGAATATGACCACAAGAGAATATATGCTATTTTTAGGTCGTAAGCGTTCTGCTTAGTAGTTATTACCTATTCAAAGTTTAGTTCAAATTAGGCTTGGTTCAAAATTGACATTAAAAAAGGACAAATTATTTTAAGAAAAAAGATTATTGTGGATGAATTTGGGAAAATTTGTAGGGATGACCTAAATATGGAGGTCCAAATGAAATTTGGTCTCACTTTAAAAAACACACAAAAATTGACCTTCTGCTTAAGTCATCATTGTTGTGTAAATTTACCACTTTAACCTTAAATGCATTCTTCTTCTACTTTCTTTGTTTTGCAGCATTTTTCTTTTTCTTTTTTTGTTTTTTCTTTTCTGAATTTCTCTTCCTCCTATTTCTTTTTTTTTCTTGAATTCTTTTTTCTGTGTTTTTTTATGCATTTCTTCATCCGTTTTCTTTTTACTTTTGTTTTTGGTTTTTTTCTTTCTTTCGTTTTTTCTGCGTTTCCCCTTCATCAATTTTTCTTTTTTTTTTGTGTGTTTCTTTGCTTCAAGCATCAAACATAGAATATGGAGCGTTAGAGCATCCAATGAACTTACAACACAGAGTATACTTTCTGATACTTTTCTCATAAAGTTCAATTGACTAACTTTACGAGAAAAGTGACAGAGACCTACCTTCCTGGTAAGTTTGAACTTATAAAGAAGGAATTAGCTCTTTGTGACTTTTCCCGTAAAGTTCTGATAAAAACTTTATGGAAAAAGTCACATAACATATTTCCTTCCTGGTATGTTCTCCTCGCATTTACCTGCAAAGTTCAAACATTTCTTTTCATTTTGAAAGGGGTTCTTTGTACATATGGCCCCTACAATTCTTGGGAAAATAATATTTTCCAGTCAACTTTATAGGAAAGAACCTCATAACTTGAAGAATAATAGTTGTTTTCTTGAAAGAAAAAAAGGAAAAATTGTCAAATTTCCTGTAAAGTTGAACTTTACGGGGAAATTCCTGTCATTTTTTTCCTTCTTTTTTTAAAAATTTCTTCTTTCCTTTCCTTTCCTTCCTTTCCTTCCTACTATCTTCCTACTAGAAGGTAGTTTGAAGGAAAGGAAAGAAGAAGGAAAAAAAAAAAAAAAAGGAAAAAGAATTAATTTTGTCAAAATTTTCATAAAGTTGACCAGTCAACTTTACGGGAAATCAACTTTACGCAAAATTTAATAGAATCATTTTTTTTTCTTATTTCTTTTCTTTCAAATTAAAATAAAAAAAACTGACAGAATCAATTTTTTTCCTTCCTGGTAAGGAACTTATAAGGAAGGATAACTCTTTGTCACTTTACAGAAAAAGTCAAACTTACCGGGAAGGAAGCTCCTTGTGACTTTTTCCTTAGAACTTTATGGAAAAAGTCATAGAGAACTCATTCCTTCCCGATGAGTTTGAACTTACCAGGAAGGAAGCTCTCCCATTTCTTCCTCTAGCTTCCCCTCGTCAATTTTATAGTTTTTTCTTCATTTGAATTTTCACTCTCGCTTCTTCCCCTCATTTTGATTCACGCTCCAATTTACATTTTTTATTCAAAAAACAAGAGAACAAGAAGAAAATCTCGCTGGAAAAAATGAAAAAAAAAAAGAGTGGACGTAAATAGAAATCTCCGAAAAAGAAAAAAGAGAAATCGTCGAAAAAACAAAGGGCGGCATAAACAGAAGAAATCTCCAAAAATGAAAAAAAAAATGAAAAAAAGAAGAAGGTGAAAAGTAGAAAAAACCAAAAAAGCAAAAAGAGAAAGGCTGCAAAAAAAGGGAAGGTTGAAGAAAGAAGGAAAAAGGGTTAAAGTGGTAAATACACCGCATGATGACATCAACAAAATGCCAAATTTTGAGCATTTTTTAAAGTGAGGCCGAATTTCATTTGGGCCTCCCAATTTAGGCCATCCGACAAATTCCCACATGAATTTGGACCTAATGAAATTGGCCAAAAGTCAAAAAAATATAAGATAAATATAAGATAAAGTGAATTTATTTTATCCGATATAATCCTAACTTATTAGGATATTAGGAAAGATTCATCTCATCCTTACTTAAAGAGGAAAATGTAAAACTTCATCTCATTCATAATATAAATACATCCTTTTGACTCCATATGAGGTAACTTAAATGGAAATTTCAACTTGATCTTGATTTGGGATCTTGAACTTGATTAGAGATTTGGAACTTCGTTCAAGAACTTTTAACTACTTTTTCTCCATTCCATAATTTTGACTAAGGGATCAAAACTCTTTTTCTTTGTTTTGCAAGTCCTCCATTCCTAAATTACAAATTTACCGTTGCTGTCATGTGAAGGTTAGCTGCGTTTTTACTTGGCCAAAATTTGGCATCAATAGTTGGTGCCGTAATTGAGA
This sequence comes from Citrullus colocynthis, assembly GCA_031780015.1. Taxonomy (NCBI): domain Eukaryota; kingdom Viridiplantae; phylum Streptophyta; class Magnoliopsida; order Cucurbitales; family Cucurbitaceae; genus Citrullus; species Citrullus colocynthis. The sequence goes on from QLSR01000039.1 coordinate 1,140,925, forward strand.
GTGCTCTCTCTTTCTATTTAAAAATTAAGAAAATGAAGACCAAGTTGAACTTGTTTACAATCTAGCCGAAAGAAAAAGTCTAGTGGTAGACATTGGAAATTTCACATCCATATAGTCATAAACCAAAGAAAAGATCAACAAACCCCAAGGGGAAAAAGTATCTTATGGTAAGAGACATTGGATAATTTCAACCCACTAGTGTTTTACCAGGTGCAAATGCACGTGTATTTTAATTTTTTTAAAAAATCAAAATAGATATCTTTTAATAAATTGAACAAAATATTGAAAAATTATTATAAATAGAAAAAATATCAAACTATTTACAAATATAGAAAAATTTTACTGTCTATTAGTGATAGATCGTGATAGACTTCTATATAAAAGTCTATCGCAGTCCATCACAGTTTATCACTGATAGATACTGAAATTTTTCTATATTTGTAAACAGTTTGACTCATTTTGGTATATTTGAAAACAACCCTAAAATATTTTTAATATATTTATTTTAAGAATTAGTTAGGATATATTTTATATGTTTTTTTTATAATATATTACTATTTAATTGTTAATATATTATGGATCATGTGAATATAATCTTAATCTAAATAATTTACTAATAATTTTTAATTAAATTAATAACTAAAAATTGCAAGTTTCTAAAAATAAATAGTAAATTTATAGAGAAAAATCTCTCAAATTATTAACTATAGTTCATAGAAATATATTTATTATTTAACTTTCTAAGTAAAAATTAGTATTTATAAAGGTTGTTCTCAAATATAGAAAAATGAACCAAAATATTTACAAATATAGCAAAATTTTATTGTCTATATGCAATAGATCGGGACAGACAACTATCTGTGTTTATCTGTGTCATGATAGACACAAATAGTAGTCTATCATGACCTATCACGGTCTATTGCAGATAGACTATGATATTTTGCTATTATTTGTAAATATTTTCAACATTTTTGTCATTTAAATAATTTTCCTATTTATAGCCATATCCATTTTTGTTTAAACTACTCTATTACACTTCATATATTTTTACTTTATTTTCTTTTATATAAGAAACTATATTTTCATTTACTATAAATGACTTCATATTATAAAATCGATAAACATACTTTTATTATCAATATACCATGAACATATAAAAATATAATATTAAAAAATCATCATTATTACTAATAAAAGTATGTTCAAAACTTAAAATTTACAAATAGCTAGAATTAGTTTTGGTTTATATATAAGTAATTATATGAATTTTTTTATAATAACAGAAACATCTAGAATGTGCATTTTTTAAGTCGTCAATTTTTTTTCTTAAGTTTAACCTACCATCAAAATCTTAGTTAGTCTATTAATCATCCTTATCACATGCTTTAGTTGTAATTAAATATAATTACAGAAAAAGATAGATTAATAATTAATTTATTATAACGTTTCAAATTCCATTCCTTCAATATTCATAGGTTTCTTAAATTTACATTAATTTATTTCATACCACATTCTTAATGAATTTTAGGTTCCATTTTTCTATAATGTAAATTAAAAAATATATATAATTCTCCTTGTCTTTTTTTTTTTTTTTTC
>QLSR01000039.1:1142574-1161700 GCA_031780015.1 Citrullus colocynthis
TTTTTTTTTTTTTTTTTTCCTTTAAATCTTTGGAATGACTTTTAAAGTTATTTTCACTTTTGAACCATTAAATTTTCTAATAACTTTGTTTGTTTATTAAAAACTATATAAATTGTTATGCTAACTTTTTTGGTTATATAATATAACTTTTCAAAATCAATAAAATTAATTTAATAATTTGGTTTCATATTATACTTAAAGTTAATTCTTATAATTAAAGAAAAATGATTTAAGTTCTTTATGAATGAAGTAATAAAACCTTTGGTGTTCTATCGTTTTAGATTTTAATTATAATTTTTATTATTCTTAATTTATTATTGGCAATTAATCAACTTACTGATTATAATTTATTAAAATTTTCTCTGGGCATAAGGTTACATAATTTTTATTCAAAACAAAAGGAACATAAGCATGTAAAAGATTAATTTATTGTTTTTTCCAACCATCATTTTCAATAAGATTATGATATACTAATTATAAAAGAACAATTAAAAAAAGTATCCCTAGAAAAAGTAACCATGAAAATTCAAAATGTTAGTTCTATACATTCTTCAAATTAGGTAGACCAATGAATTTTTATTTTTTTTCACCAAATATTTAAACAAAATTAGTTTGAATATAAAAGACCCAATAAAAAGACAGTAACAAAAAAGAAAAATCTTAGCTATACAATTGTTTCTTCATAAAAATAGGTTGACAAGCACTCTTATTCAAATCCATCAAAGTTGAGATGCATTATTTGCAACTTGAATGTACTAACATCTTAAGATGCCTTGGAGATTGAAGAGTCTTGGAAAATAATACATAGAGAGAACTTAAAGATTTTTTTTTTTTTTTTTTTTGAAATTTTAGGTGATAGTAGAGAATGGTGATCAAGAAAACTCATTTTTATAGTAGTACAAGTTAAGAGTTACAAAACTTTTTGAATTCTAAAACTATTAAATCTTTATTTTTGAATTAAATGAAAGAAATAAATTACTTAGGAGAAATAAATTACTTATTCTTGATAGTTAATAATTAATTAATTGTGGACTCTATTGATAACTAATAATTAATTATTCATATATTATTTATAATTAATCTTTAATGGCATCTTTAATAAACAAGTAAATAAATTAAGGAAGGGACAAAAGTGTCCAAAAAAGTTTTTCCGAGATTCTCACCTTTTAATATATTATAGATATAGATAGATAGTCAAAAACCAACAAAAAGACAATTCCTTCCTGCTAGAACAAACAAGATCATGAAATATGCAAAACACTAGGGGCTTAGATGATTGAAATAAATAAATAAAGAGCCTTTCAACTCTTGAAGATTTCTACTAGAATATGGAATCCCGGATAAGTTTTATTTCAAACTTGAAATTTTCTAATCATATATTGAAAACTATTAGTGAGTTTGTTTAAATCTCATGTTATTAATTGCTAGCTTAAATATGCATAGTTAATTATTTTGTTATAATCCTTTTTATCTTTATAAAATCGTATGCAGTAAGAAAATAGTACTCCCAAGTTGAGCTCTAAGTGTCCAACTTATAACAAAAAGCTTAACCATGAATTCCAACTTGGGAGTGGGGCTAATGTTGTAGGTGAATTTGGACCTAACGAAATTAACCAAAAGTCAGAAAAAGATAAGGAAGATAAATACAAGATAAAATGGATTTATCTTATCAGATCTAATCCTAACTTATCAGGATATTAGGAAAGATCCATCTCATCCTTACTTAAAAAGGAAAAGGTAAAGCTCTATCTCCATATAAGGTAACTTGAATAGGAACTTCAACTTGATCTTGATCTAGGATCTTGAACATGATTAGAGATTTGGAGCTTCATTCAAGAACTTCTAACTACTTCTCCATTCTATAATTCACATACTGACTTAGGAATCGAAGCTTTTTTTCTTTGTCATGGGAAGGTCAGGTGTGTTTTTACTTGGCCAAAATTTGGCATCAACAAAGATCAAAGCCAATTCAAATAAAGAGAAATCAATTAAAAAAAATATTTCAAACTAACGTAATTGACTATTCTTCAATTGTATACTTTGGGTAAAATGAAAATTTGATAGTAATTTGAGATTTGTTTTGGGTATGAATGACTTCAATTTCATGAGTGTAATGTCGTTTGCCCTAAATTTTGAAAATAATGAAGTATAACCTTATGTTATTATCAAAACGTGTTAACAGTGTGATTTTAGTTCATGTGAAATTAAGATCATTCATACAATAGTACTCTCACGCACTAGTGCTCGTCCTCTCCCTCTCTCGCAATCGTGCTCCTCATTTCTTCCTTGCACTTCGCTTTCAACTAATCCAATATAATAGTGATTTCACCTACTATTGCTCTCACATGTTGGGGCTCTTCCTCTGTCACTCCTTCAAGCTCGGACTCCTCACTCTTTCACTTGCACTTCCACTCCCACTTTAAACCCTCATTAATGGTGTGCGAAGGCCGCAATATAGATAATTAACACACGCTATTAGTATGCTCTAACAATGGCAAAATTTAGAGGATCATCCTTTATTATTTATAAAATTTGGGACAATAACATTAATCATTTGAAATTTAGTTCATCTATTAAAAATAAAAAATAATAAAACTAATAATAAATTTTTTTTAAAAAAAAAAACTTTAAGTTTTACTCCATTTGGGAGATCAAAATTCAAAGAAGGGAAGGCGAGATAGAAATTTGTTCTCCCACCACGCCCACGAAATCTTCTCTTTGCCACAACTCCTTTTGGATGGCTTAAATTTTTGGTAGGTTACATCCCATGCTAATTTTCAAAATATGTATATTTTGATTTGGGATTTGATATGCAGATACAATATATAATTTTATTTTTTCTTAACAACATAAAACTTTTTCATAGATCCCATTGTTAAAAAAATTTCGCTTTGAATGGAAGAGAAATATTTTACCTATACTTATATCTTTTTTCGTATAATTCGTAAAATTCAATTGAAATATGTATAAAGACTTATATTTTTTAATAAACACGTGCATATATATATATATATATAGTGACCGTCCTATAAGGGACATCGTATGTTGTACTCTATCCCAATTTTATATTTTATATTTAATAATAATGAAAAAAATTGTAAAAATGGAATTTCGACCATTTCCTATAAACATCTTATATAGATAAGATACGCAAACGTACATTTCATGCTTGTTCGAGTAATAACAATGAGATTCTCCAATATCCCGCTAAGAATAGCAACGAATTTTTTAAAGAAGATGTCGTTCGTTTGATAAGAAATAAAAAGGAATATAAAAAATTGAGGTGGCTAAAGTTGAAGCAACTACTTCTAGAAGGTAGCATAAAGAAAAGCAATGGCTAGAATGGGAGAGTCAGAGTCCAAAAGAGGATTCCTTATTTCTTTCACTCATTCAAAACTGTGCATGAGACTTTCATCTCGCACGAATTCTAAGCTAAACGATAAAAAGAAAGAACTAAGAAAGAAGAATTCATCTTCTTTCCTTGTTTTTTTATTTCCTTCCTCGTGTATGTATGAGATCAAATCCATTCGATTTCTAAAAAGAATTACTAATTCTTAACTTTTCAACAAATTCTTTATTAGTGGTTGTGAATTATATAAATACAATATGAAAAGGAACTTTATGAAAATGTTTTTTTATTTACAAACTTTTTAACTTAATGAAAAAAAATGTTTAGGCCTTAACTTTCGGAAAAAGGAAATTGCAGTATATGGCGGTCAGCTAAATCAAAGGGCCTTAAGCCCAAAGGACAGCTCAAGCCCAGCCCTGGCTCGATCCAAGTTCAACTCAAAGTTAATGTTTAACTAGCCCAACCCATTTAATCATTGGATTGGATATGAATCGTCATTTTTATTATTGGACTGGCCCATGGGTCGACCCATTTAGATCATATTTGGATCGACTAGTCGACCCGCCTAAAGGACTTATCATTAAACCAACTCAAATATATATACATATATATAATTCTTTCTAATATTATATTTTATATATTAAAAAGTTATTTTCTTAAAATTCTTTTCTAAATATTTTTAGATTTTTCAATAATATCAATAACTTTATGCAGAAAAAGTAATAAAATTATTTAAAAAATTAATAAAAATACAATTCTAATGAATTTTAATAACATTTCATTAGGACAATCTAAAATATACATATATATTTTTAAATAAGTTAATAAGTAATATTCAATGGGCTAATCCAATGGGCCGATCCAAGCCCAATTCAAGCTCGACCCAAACTTTGATCCAAATAGCCAACTCCAAGGGTTGGGCCATGGGCTTGACTATTAAAGGTTGGGTCGGACTGATCCAAGCTCAAACAATATCTTAGGCCCTTGGTCTTGGGCCTAGATCGAGCCTAAGCCTTCATTTTTTAAGGCTGGGATGGATCGAGTTGACTCAATGATGAGGACAATATGGCGGCTTTAAAACTCAAATATTAAAAAAAAATTGAAAATTAATTTATACCAACCTAACGTTAGCATGCCATATACGTTATCTGATTTTCGAGTATGCCCATATTCCTTGTTTTTCGGGTGGTTGATTGCTTTTTTAAATCTGCAAATTATATAATTTTATATTTAAATTTGATGATTATAGTAGTAGAGAAATTTTTAGATTTATTGTTGAAAATTCAGGAACCAAAATGGCTAATTTGAGATGACCAAATGCACATATTCTTGAAAACTCAAACACAAAAGAAGTATTTTTTTGAAGAAAAAGAAAAAAAAAACATTTGAATTTGATGTCCCAAGTACTATGTATACATACTTTGCGGGGCTCTTTTCAAATATAGCAAAAGGAACCAAAATATTTACAAATATAGCAAAATTTCACTGTCTATCTGTGATAGACCATGATACATCGCGATCGACTACTATCTATATCACTATAGATACATATAGTAGTCTATCGCGATCTATCGTGGTCTATATTTTGCTATTAGTTATGCATATTTTCAGTAGTTTTGTCATTTTTAGATAATTTCTCTACTTTACGTTTAAGATAGTGAACTTGCCGCAATTACCCTTTTGTTTCAATCAAGAGCTAAATTCTAGCATGGTACTTATCACTAAAATTTTGTTGTTTGCAAGGTTCGAAATATCGATGCCGATGGAAATATCAAAATCCCGATTTTATGGAAATATCGATATTGATGAAAATTTTGGAAAATTGTATGAAAATTAATGGAAATTGTTATAATTATTTAATGAAACTTTAATTGTGGCTTAATTAGACTATAATTGATCATTTTTAATCATCCTTTCTATAAAGTAAAACAACATTTAGATGTATATTGTAAATATTTGTGTAAATGTCGATTCGAGAACAAAAATTTGAAAAATAAATGAAAAAATAGTTACAAAATAATATCAAATATTGATGATTAATTGCAAAATTAAAGGAGATAAAATGTTTGCATACAAAATAATTGTAAATTGTTTATTATAAAATGTATATATCTAGTACCAAAAAGATGACCTTAGAGCATCTAATCCAGAATCTTGATAATTCTGGTAGAAACTACAATATTGCTCTCAGGTCATCCTATATTGAAAATGTTGAAGATAGTTACTTAAATGAAATGATAGGACTCATACCACCAACATAATTATTAGGTGGAAAGTTAGACCGGAAATTGTTATGGTCAAGTCTTGAAGGACCATCATAATCTAACTAAAAATAATTACCTTGACCATAGTTTTGTTGTGTATTACTGTTGCTTATATGTTATTATTATTATTATTTTTTTTTCAATTGTGGTTTCTTAGAAATGAAATCTTAGGATGACATGAAATCTTAGGATGGTTAAAAAACAAAACTTACATTAATTCAATTTTAAGGTGAAATGATGAGAAAATTTAATTGAAAATGTTTGAATGAAGTTAAAAATAAACATACATTATTTTTTTTTCAATTTTAGTTTCTTGGAAATGAAAGTTTTGGATGGTAAAAAAATAAAACTTACATCAATTCAATTTTGAGGTGAAATGATGTGAAAATTCAATGGAAAATGTTTGAATGAAGTTAAAAATAAATATATGTTATTTTTTTCAATTTTGGTTTCTTGGAAGTGAAAGCTTTGAATGGTAAAAAAAATAACTTACATCAATTCAATTTTGAGGTGAAATGATATGAAAATTCAATAGAAAAGGTTTGAATGAATTTAAAAATAAATATATGTTATTTTTTTCAATTTTGGTTTCTTGGAAATGAAAGCTTGGGATGGTAAAAAAAAAAAAAACAAAACAAACCTTACATCCATTCAATTTTGAAGTGAAATTATACATTGTAGTGTAAAACTATACAATTCTTATAATCAAGAATAATCAAGACAACCATAAAATTGAAAAAAGCCATTGAGCCAAGCCATAGCCAATTGCAAAAAAAAATAAAAAAAAATAAAAAAAAATTGAACTTTCGAAAAATTTTGAGAAATTGGGGAAATTGAAGTTTCCCCATAATAAAATTTCAAGCCTGTCGAAATCTCGAAATTTCGATTGAAATTTTGAGATTTCAACTGAAATTTTACACTATGGTTGTTTGTTTAGTTTGATATAAATTACGAAGGTTGGTCTCAGGATCCACATATATTATACTTGAAACAATATTCATATAAAACACATTATATTCATATTAACTATTATACAATTTATGTTTTCATTTGTTTTTTCAAATTTTATAGGGTAGGTTAGATGATATGATATTAAATTTATCTTCACCAATCAACTTAAGTTTTTGAGTCAATCATTGATTTAATATGGTATCATAGTTTATAAAGCCCAAACAGATAATAAAGAGACACCATTTTGAGAGGCATGTTCAGGAACCCACATTAAAAAAAATAAAGGGATCTCACAGTCTATGATGGGTTACTTTGCCAAAGAACTCAAGTTATCTTTATGTTCAAACTAATTTGCCTTTACTCATTAGCTTAAATTTTTGGATTAATCAGTGATTGAGCATAGCCATATGTATTTCAACGCAACAATGGTTTTATATATCTTTTGGGATGTGTACTTTGATCACCTTTACAAAAATAGCATATTAATTTTAAATCTAAATTTAAAATATCCGAATTGCGATTGAATCCCATTAAATACGAACACAAAAATCTAAAATATGGTCTTATATGAACTAAACAAATTACCTTAATATTATGTTTTCCAAATCAATTAACGTTTCTTTGCTTGTCATTGATTCTCTTCTAATCTTTTTCGACATTTTTCGAGAAACCCTATGAGTAGTCGCTCAAGTGATTTAAAATAAGACTTGTTTGGTAGGCAATCTGAAAAGAGAATTCTGAGAGAAGAATTTAATGAAAACGGGATTGTATTTTGTATTTTCAGATGTGTTTAATAGCAGATTTAGAAATTAGATTCCTAATTTAAACAATTTTCAAGATGTGTTTGATAATATATTTATAAACTATAAAACTAATTATAATTACTCACAAAATATTAGGTTGAATATAAACTAGAGTAATTGCATTAACTATTACTAATTAATTTATCAACTTGTTTTATGTTGAAAATTTAGGAAATTATTTTAAATAATAAAATTGTTGAAAATATTTACAAATAATAGCAAAATATCATGGTCTATATGCGACAGATCACAATAAACTGCTATCTGTGTCTATCATGATACAGATAGACACAGATAGTAGTTTATCCCAAATAAATAGTAAAATTTTGTTATATTTGTAAATATTTTGGTTCATTTTTCTATATTTGAAAACATTCCTAAAAATTTTATAATATCCTATGATATAATATATTATATAATACATATTTTAATTTAACAAAAACAATTGAGTTTATAGCATGAAATACTATATTTGTTATTGTTTTTTATCTTTTTTAGTATAATTCTGCATTTTAAAATTTTAAATTCAAAATTTGGGTACAAAAAATATGAAAATGTTATTTTTAGAATTTGAACGGTTTTGATTACATAATCCTAAAATAATAGTATATATTCAAGAGAAAATTAAAGTCAAAGCAAGACCAATTTTGCATTTATATTGTTTTATCAATATGATTTTTTTTAAATAAAGATGTAATTTTATAAATATGTATATTATATGAAAACTATTTTTAAAAATTATGGTTTAATTTTATTTCTATAAAAATATAAAATTAAAAAAAGTCAGCGAAACTTATTTTGATTTTTTAAAAGTAGAAAACTAAAAAAAAAAAAAAAAAAATATATCAAACCTGTTTTGGTTTTTTTGCTTTCGAAAAATAGAAAACTAAAAGCAATAACCATAAATATATGAGTTTTTGTTTTTAAGAAATTGAAAAAACAAAAACTCAAAACGAAATAGTTATCCAATAAAATCTTATTATTTACTACTTATGTTTATTTGTTTAATCAAATATAACCTTAGACATCAATTACATATAGTTTATTTGAATAAAGTTAATATAAGAATAATTGTTTTAAATGGTAAAGTGGCTGAAAATATTTTTAAATATAACAAAATATCATTATCTATTGTGTGATAGACAATAATAAGCAGTGATAGACACTGATAGATGTCTATCAATGCCTATTACTCATAGACAATGATAGATGATAGTGGTCTATCAGTGTCTATTAGTACATTTTGTTATATTTGTAAATATTTTAGTTCATTTTTCTATATTTGAAAAAAACCATTAACCTAACATATTTAAAATGCTAAACAAAAGTTATATTTGAAATATAAATAAAATTTTAAAAAATGATTAAAAAAACCAGATGACATACTTAGGGCCAATATCTAGGACTTCCATCTCAAACCATGCATCATAAAGCACAATTATTTAGCTTAGATCAAAGATAAGAGTTTGTAAAGTATTGTATGTAGGTAACGAACAAAATCTAGTCTAAGACATATACTAGAGGGTAATTGTTTAAAAAAGAAAGACTTCATAACCCACCAAAATTAGGTAGAATTAACCTTTGAGAAGAAGGTGGAAATATTCGTCATAAAAGAAGACGATAATAACTCAGAGTTTATTTCTCTTTAAAATAATAAAATATACTCAAGAGAAAGTTAAAGTCTAATTATGATAAATTTTATAATTTTCTCTCTCTAAAACATGAAAAAAAAAAAAAAGTTATGTAGATGAAAACTTAAGAGGAAAAAAAAAATCTTTTAACTAAAATATTTGAATATTTCAACTACTTAAAAAAGTCGCCCCTTGATAATATTTGAGATTCTTTATATTAAATATTGTAGTATTTAACTACTTATATTTATTTTGTTTAATCAAATGTAACCTAAGATATGAATTACGTATAGTTTGTTTGAACTATATTAATATGGATATATTAAAATGCTAGACAAAAGTTATATTTGAAATAGAAATTAAATAAAAAAAGTAATAAAAAGAAAAGAAAAGAAAAAAAAAAAAAAAACATAAAGCATAGATTTTTAGGTAGATCAAAGATAGTTTGAAAGGTATTTCTGATTAACAAAATCTAAACTAAGACAAACTAGAGGTCAATTTTTAAGAAGAAAAAAGAAATTTTGAAATCTTAATTTTATGTATGCTTATTATTTTTAATTTAAGAATCTAAAACAAGCTAGAGATTTCAATGGTTGGAGCCCCTTCCTTAGACTTCAAACTTTTAGTTCCTATTTTGTTTGGGACTCCATCTAGAAGAAAAATGACACCTCTACAAATCAACTCAATTTTAAATATTTTTTCTCTCATCATTATAGTGGTTAAAATGACCAAACTATTGACATAGATTACTTAATTCCTCCAAAGATTAGAAGTTTAAATTTCTAAAAAAAAATATTCATTAATTAGTCAACTCTTTTCTCCTCAAAATCATGGAACAATGTTACTTTCCCATTTTGTTTATTACCAGTTTATACTGTTTCTTACATAATTTTACATGAGGAAAAAAAAAAAAAAAACACACACACACACACCATCAAAGTAGCCACAACATATTCTTGGGAGCAGTTTTAGTTATAGTTACTTAATACTTTAAAAAATATGTTAGTGTAGTGTGTTCACTAAATCAACTTGAATCTTTCGATCTTAGCATAAACAAATTAGGACCCTAAACTTGAATGAGTAATTATTCGCATGAGATTTTTGAAGAAATTTATTAATTGAACTAAGTTTATGTAAATTTAATACGGATGTAGTTTGATTTCTAATATTTGATCCTATGATTTTCTCTTAATTGAATGCGTACACTTGATGTATAGAAGCGGAACGTGTGAATGTTCCTGAAGTTGGAATCAGAAGTTTTGGAAGAATGTATGTGTTCCAAAGAGATTCAGTGTTCAAGAGTCTACTGATTGTCGGAAGAATTCTCTCTAAATTTTCTTAGCGTAAAACTTCTCTATTTATAAAATTTTCAAGTGGGCTTTGGCGGGGTTGGGTTTGGTTGGTTTATGGACCTGACCTTAGGCCCATGTAATTGGATTTGAGTCTTAATTAACCTTTGGGCCAAATTAAGTTACTTTTGAGCTCAAAAGCTTGATTGGTCCATGAACCTGACCTTAGGCCCATGTAATTGGATTTGGGTGTTAGTTGACTTTTGGGCCAAATTAAGTTACTTTCGAGCTCGATTAGACTTTAGCTTAAATATTAATATTAAACTGGATCAAAATATTTTATTCAATCCAACCGTTATGGTGAAAACACATGACATGAGGATTTGCCAATTTAAGTTTATGATCAAATATAAAGTATGGATCCAGAAAGTTGTTAAAAGGGTGGAAGAGATCATTTTTTTTCTAAGGTTGAGAAAGAAATGTTGATGAGAGTTTTTGGCAATCTTTACCAAATTATAGGAAGAAGATGTGCTTACCTAAACCCCTTATATTGCCAAACATGTTTTGAGAATCCAAATGATGTGGTTTTTATTGCGTTGAATGCGTACGACTGATGTATCAAATGATGTGGTTTTTATTGCGTTGAATGCATACGACTGATGTATAAAAGCGGAGCGCATTAATATTCCCGAAGTTGGAGTTAGGAGTTTTTTTTTTTCTAATTTTTTTTTGGTAAGATTTTGTAGTGTGTTTAACAAAAAAGGGTAGGCAAAAAAATTGAACACCAACTTACTCGTATGAACTAGAAATTTCGTTAATAAAAATTATAAATTTATTTTTCTGCTTTTGTTTCCCGGTAAATTCAATAAGACAAGAAAATCAGTAATTAATTACAAAATTAAAAAAAAAAAAATTAACAAAAATCCTTGAATTCTTGGTGTAGAGCCTCCTCGAGCAAGAACCATGATTGATCCATCAAATCAGGGCTCAATCTAAACATAAGAACACAAAACTCCATCTGATTAAGAGCACCATCGCCGTCGAAATCCCCCTCTTTCAACATTGATCTCAGATCCTCATCGCTCATATCCGCCAGCCCTAGCGCTGCCGCGTTCTTCTTCAGGCTCTCGAAATCGATAACCCCCTTCTCTCTATCCATCAGAAGACTGAAGCCATTGCAAAGCTCCCCGATTAGCCCCTCGCCGCCGAGCCTCTCCGCCATCGTCGGCAGCCAGTCCTGGAATCCTGATTGCTCTGCGGTAAATGCCATTGGAGTGAGATTGTGAAATCGGATTAGGGATTAAGGGTTGTTACGGCTTGAGTTTGAGGTGAAGAAGTGGGAGCGGAATGGGGCATATATATGAGGGAGGAAGAGTGAAGAAGAAGAAGAAGAAGAAGGAGAAGAAGAAGAAGAAGAAGAAGAAGGTCAATGGGGTTTTCGGAGAAGGAACGGCCATGGAAGCCAACTAAGGGACAGATAATAATGAAGATTAATTACGCTGATGCGAATTTGCAGGCTGTGAGATTTCGGAGAAGCCTCCTAGCAGGGGTATAGTCGTCATTTTTACAAAAATTATGATTGGGGTTTTGCCGTCCAGGGTAGAATCGTCTTTTTGGTGAGAGGTTGCCAAATCCAACTGCCAATATATCGATATTAAATACACCGTTGATTATTAGTTAATTTGTTTAATATTAGTATTTTTCAAAAAAATAAAAATAAAAATTGGGTTGTTTTCAAACATAGAAAAATGAGTAAAACTATTTATAAATATAGAAAAATTTTATTTTCTATCTGCGATAGACCTCTATCGTTTGAGCGATAAACCACGATAGATTTCTTTCACTCAAGCGATAGAAGTCTATCGCTGATAGACAGTAAAATATTTATATATTTGTTAATAATTTGATATTTTTTCTACTTATAATAATCTTTTTAAACTTTTTTAGTAAAGAAAAATTAATTTTTACCTCAAAACTTGTTGACTTTTAATGTTTGCATCAATTTCATAAAAAAAAAAATCAATTTCATGAGGGTAATGAAGAATGCGAGAACTAAATAGGGTAGTAGAAAATCACTCACAATAAGATCTTAGTTTGGTTCATTTATAAAAGTTGAAGATTTAAATTAAGGGACAATTGAATGTAGGGCAAAAAAATATAATGAAATTTACATGTCTCAAACTTTTTCTTTTTGCAAATTTGGCAAAATCGTGGCCGAATCCAAGCATCAAAAGAGTAAAAATCTAAAATACGCTCTACTATTGATATACTAAATATCAAGTACATTTGTTAAGTGGTATACCTTATGTCGAATATATATAGATGATATATTATTGATAAAAAATATAAAAAATAATAATAATAAAAACTTGTATTATAATAAATACTTAAAAATATAAAAAAAAAATTAAAAAAAAAACAAAATTTTAGAGAAAAACAATTTGGGTGGAACAAAGGCGCTCTCCAATACATAAATCAATCATTTTTTAATCATTTAATTAAAAAGATATATTAATTTTTAACTAACATTTTTTTCACTATTTTTTTTAAAATATTAATATTATCTAGTTAACCCACCATTAAAGTCTGTTTCAGTATTATTTGTATTTTTAAATGTAAAAAGTTTAATTTGTTGTAAAATTGAGGAGCAACATAACGGAAAAATAAGAGCATGAAAATCGAGAAATTATAATATTAAAATAATAAATAATAAAATAATATAAATTAAAATAAAGAAACGAAAGGAAATAAAATAACCAAATTAATTAAAATAATAAAGTGAGATTTTATGGAAAATCTCTCAAATTTCTCCAATCATTTCACTTATTTTCTCTCCAATGTGTGTCCTTCAATATCCACCAAAAGTCTCTCTTTATAGGCAATTTAGCAAGTAGGTGGTAGAGTTTCATGGTCACTAAAGATGTGTCTTTAGGAGACATATGACCCCACTAAGCTTGGCTACACAATGGACATCTATTTACAAATATAATATTTATAATACACCCCTTAGATGTCTATTTTATATTATATGAAATATGGTCGTCAAAACCTTACTAGGAAAAACCCAATGGGAAAAAATTCTAGTAAAGGAAAAATAGTACATATTTCATATAATCTAATGCATTTAAAATAATACAATATATTTTCTCCCCTCGTAGGAACATTACTTAAGATCTCTAAGTCGCCGCATTCCAATATTCTGCACAAATTTTTCAAAGGTTGCGGTTGGTAATGATTTTGTAAATAAGTCTGTCAAGTTATCCTTCGAACAAATTTGTTGTATAGTGATGTCACCATTTTCTTCAAGATCATGGGTATAGAAAAGCTTTGGTGAAATATGTTTTGTTCTATCTTCCTTAATAAATCCTCCTTTGATTTGGGCTATACATGCTATGTTGTTTTCGTATAATGTTGTTGGATGATTTTTACTAGAAGATAAACCACATGTTTCACGAATGTGGTGAGTCATTAATCTTAGCCTTACACATTCTCTACTAGCTTCATGGATTGCAAGAATTTCAACATGATTTGAGGAAGTAGCTATTATGGTTTATTTCACTAATCGCCAAGAGCAGTTCCTCCACAAGTGGACAGATAACCTATTTGAGATCTAGCTTTGTAGGAATTAGATAAATATCCAGAATTTGCATAACCAACTAAGTCAAAATTTGATTTATTTGAATAAAACAAACCCACATCGATCGTTCCTCAGAGATAACGGAGTATATGTTTAATTTCATTCCAATGTCTTTTTGTTGGGAAAGAACTGTATCTAGCTAATAAATTTACTAAAAATGTACTATCTGGTCTTGTATTATTAGCAAGATACATAAGTGCACCAATTGCACTAAGATATGGTACTTCAGGACCAAGAAGTTTTTCATTATTATCTCGAGGTCGAAATATATCTTTCTTCACCTCTAGTGAACGAACTTCCATTGGAATGTTTAATGGATGTGCTTTGTCCATATATAATCTTTTTAAAATTTTTCCTGTATAAGTTGACTGATGAACAAATATCTCATCTACTAAATGCTTAATTTGCAATTCAAGGCACAATTTTGTTTTTCCGAGATCTTTCATCTCAAATTCTTTCTTAAGATATTATATTGCCTTTGAAAGCTTTTCAGACATTCCAATCATATTTAAGTCATCAAAATATACAGATATAATAGCAAATTCTGACTGAGATTTCTTTATAAAAACACATGGACACATTGGATTATTTTGATGTCCTTTCAACAAATATCCACTCAGGCGATTATACCACATTCGTCCTGATTGTTTCAATCCATATAGTGATCTTTGTAACTTTATTGAATATAGTTCTCGAGAACTTGATTTATGTATTTCAGGTATCTTAAATCCTTCTAGAATTCTCATATAAATGTCATTATCAAGAGATCCATATAAATATGTTGTGACTACATCCATAAGATGCATGTCCAAATTTTCATACACAGTCAGACCAATTAAATATCTTAATGTAATTGCATCCACCACTGGAGAATATGTCTCCTCATAATCAATTCCAGGTCTTTGTGAAAAACCTTATGCAACTAGTCTTGTTTTATATCTTGTGATCTCATTATTTTCATTTCTTTTTCTCACAAATACCCATTTATATCCCATAGGTTTGACATCTTCTGGTGTTCGGACTACTGGTCCAAAAATTTGACGTTATGAAAGTGAGTTTGATGCCTTGATTGCTTCTTTCCACCGAAGCCAATCTTTTCTATGATGACATTCTTCAACAAATTTTGGTTTAGGATCCTCATTTTCAGATATAATATCAACTGCAACATTATGTGCAAAAATGTCATCAATAAATATATTAGTTCGATTCCATCTTTTCCCTGTCATGACATAATTTATTGAAATCTCATTATTATCTTTAGGTATTTTACCTTCTTCACTAATTAGATTATCAGGCATGTCCAGGGTTTCTTTGGGGATATTTACATCCTCAACCAAGCCTTTTTTACTATCGTTTATTTTTCTTTTCCGATGATTTTTATCTTTGTAACCCACTGGTCGACCACGCTTCTAAAATGTTCCAGATTTATTAGTGACAACTTGCTGTGTTTGGATATCAATTTTTTACGGAACATTTGCAACGGGTATATGTGATTTAGTTACTTTCTTTGCATCTACAAATGCATCTGGTAATTGATTCACTATATTTTGCAAATGAATTATTTTCTGAACTTCAAGTTCACATTGATTTGTATGGAGATCTAAATGAGACAATAATGATGCATTCCATGCAATTTTCTTTTCCAACTTCTTAATTCCTCCCTTTAATGTTGGAAAATTTGTCTCATTAAAATGACAATCAGCAAATCGTGCAATAAATACATCACCCATTAGGGTTCAAGATATTTAATAATTGATGAGGAATCATATCCAACGTATATTCCTAACCTCTTTTGGGGACTATCTTAGTACGTTGTGTTGGAGCAATTGGAACATATACTGCACATCCAAAAATTCTTAGATAGGAAATATTTGGCTCTTGGCCATAAGCTAATTGTAATGGTGAGTATTTATGATAAGCTACTGGTCTAATGCGTGCAAGTGACGCAACATGCAAAATAGCATGTCCCCATACAGAAGTAGGAAGCTTAGCTCTCATAAGTAATGGTCTAGTAATTAATTGCAAACGTTTTATTAAATAATTCTGCTAAATCATTTTGTGTATGAACATGAGCTATAAGATGTTCAACATTTATCCTAATTGATATACAATAATTATCAAAAGTTTGGTATGTAAATTCACCAGCATTATCAAGACGAATGGTCTTAATTGTATAATCAGGAAATTGTGCTCTCAACTTAATTATTTGAGCAAGTCATCTTGCAAATGCAAGGTTTCGAATTGATAATAAGCACACGTGTGACCATCTACTTGATACGTCTATTAATACCGTAAAGTATTTAAATGACTCAATTGGTGGGTTAATAGGTCCACATATACCACCATGAATTCATTTAAAAAATGCAGGTGATTCAGTTTCCACTTTAGCTGGTGATGGTCTAATTATTAATTTACCTTGAGAGCAAGCATCACATAATAATTCACTAGATTGAAGAATCTTTTGATTCTTTAATGTGTGTCCATTTGAATTTTCAATGATTCTTTTCATCCTTATAGATCCTGGATGACCAAATCAGTCATGCCAAATTGTAAATATATCTGGATTCATGAACTTCAAGTTCATTGTTGCATATGTTTCAATGACTCATATATGAGTATAATATAATCCAGAAGATAAAGCAGACAACTTTTCCAATATACGTTTTTCATTTGAGACAGGAGATATGATATAAAGATATTCTATCTCATTTTTCCTATCAATCTCAATATGATAATCATTGTAACATATATCTTTAAAACTTAATAGATTTCTCTTTGATTGACTAAAGAACAATGCATTGTTAATTGTAATGTTCATCTAGGCAAAATAATATTTGTTTTTCCAAATCCTTCAATCAAGTTTGCAGAACCTGACATTGTATTGACTTTTACTTCTAACATTGTCAATTTGGAAAAACATTTTATATTTGTAAGTATTGTATGCGTAGTTGCACAGTCTGCTAGACATAGATCTTTATTCTTCATTTTTTAGTCACTCAACATATGAAAATTGTCCGTGATTCTTCATTTAAACAAGATAATTACAATAAGAAAAAACAAAACTTGAAATACAAGGTTTAACTTAAAAAACATGAAAGATAGATAGATAAAACAATTATAAATATTCTTAAAATCAAAGGAAACATTTGTTATGCCATCATTTGTGCTGATTTCTCTTCAGGAGATTCAAAGAAGTCTGCCACATGCAAATTTGTCATATCGGATGGGTCAAATATATCATTATCTTGGTATGCAAAATTTGCTTCCACATTTTCCCTTTTTTCCTCCCGAGAAGCTTGATAGAGATCAATTAGATGTTTTAATGTATGAAAAACACAAGACCAATGTCCAATCATCCTGCATCGGAAGCATTTATGCTCATCATCTTTTGAATTTTTATCTTGTAGAGTTTTTCCTTTATGGTCATCATTTCAGGTGGTTCTTTTGAAATTTGGATGATTAGAATGACCACCACGAAAATAATTACTATTTCTTCCTGTGCCACGGTCACAATCACGACCACGACCACGATCTCGACCATGATTATTAAAATTTACAGCATTCACTTCAGGGAATGGTGTTGTCCAGTTTGTCAAGATTCATGGTTCTTCATCAATAGCTCATTATTTTGTTCAGCCACGAGAAGACATGAAATTAATTTAGAATATTGTTTAAAACCTTTCTCTCGATATTGTTGCTGCAGGAGCATATTCGAGACATGAAATGTAGAGAATGTCTTCTCCAACATGTCTGCATCAGTAATTTTCTCTCTGCATAACAACAATTTTGAACTGATTTTAAATAATGTGGAGTTGGCAGTCACTTACTGATTTGAAATCTTGGAGCCTCAAATGCATCCATTCATAACGAGTTTTAGGAAGAATGACTGGTTTCTGATGATCATATCTTTGTTTTAAATTCTTTCACCATATACAGAGATCTTTTATTGTTAAATATATCATCTTCAATCCCTCATAGAGATGATGATAAAGAAAAATCAGTTTTTGCTTTTTTCTGAATGGATGTTGTATTTCCCTCTTTAATTGTTTGTCCTAGGTTCGTGGCATGTATTTCAGCATCAAGCACCCATGACAAATAATTATTTCCATTGATGTTAAGGACTGCAAATTCTATTTTTATAAGATTTGCCATGATAACACTATCACAAAAAATTATATTTATATTAGCAATTTAATATATACTAAACATGCATAACAACGTTTAATTTACTAATTACAATAAAGAGAAAATGACATACCTTTAGAACCTACCTTCAATGGGAAAATGGCAAGAGCTCGTGCTGATAACATGTTGTAAAATTGAGGAGCAAAATGACGGAAAAACGAGAGCACGAAAATCGAGAAATTATAATATTAAAATAATAAATAATAAAATAATATAAATTAAAATAAAAAAATGAAAGGAAATAAAATAACCAAATTAATTAAAATAAGAAAGTGGAATTTTATGGAAAATCTCTCCAATTTCTCCAATCCTTTCACTTACTTTCTTTCCAATGTGTGTCCTTCAACATCCACCAAAAGTCTTCATTTATAGGCAATTTGACAAGTAGGTGGTGGAGCTTCAGGGAGGAGACATATGACCTTTAGTCACTAAGCTTGGCTACATAATCAACATCTATTTACAAATATAATATTTATAATATAATCAATGTACTCTAATTCTACAAACTACATAGTTACCATTAACATTTGGTCAGTATTTCATAAATATTCAAGCTTCCTATTTTTTTACATGACAAACAAGTTAGCTTATATATTTCATAAAAAGTTATGGTGTCTATTTATCTTTTAAGCCCTTTCAATCTTCTTCCCATCTTTCTTCCTTCTCTCTCTTATTTTGTCTCCTCCTTCTCCACTGTTAATCTTTCATTTTTTTTCACTCTCATATTATCTCCTCCCTCGCCATGGAAATTTTTTTAAAAAACTTCTCCTCTCTAATATTGTAGGTCGAAATCGAAGAATATGATGAAAATTGTGAAGTTCTTGTCCATGAAGAAGATGAAAATTTCACAATTTCTAGGTCGAAATTGCAAGCTCTCCTCACTACCAATTATACATGGTGAAGACATTGATTCCAAAATAGGAAGAACGAGAACAAGAAACACACACTGTAAATTCTATTTGGTTACTGAGAAAAAAAAAAAAAAAAAAAAAAAAAAAAAAAAAAGAAAAAAAAAAA
>QLSR01000039.1:1163797-1216065 GCA_031780015.1 Citrullus colocynthis
AAAAAAAAAAAAAAAAAAAAGCAAGATCAGGATTCTAGAATGATTTACAAATTATCATGTGGAAGCAATATTTTAAGGAAGAATCAAGTTTTATGCATTAAGTTTGAAGTGGTTTTTTAAACCACTAAATCAATGTACCCATGGTGATTTCTCACTACATTGACGTGAATGTGTTTTCATAGTGTTGTCATAATATACATGAGGTCTTTGAGACTCACTTTCGGCGCACACATAGGCTTTGAGCCATGTGTCGAGGTGTTTTGCCTTTTCGGGGTTGTTTGCGTGTAAGTATGACCATGTTTGCTCTGTTATTTACATTGAGGTTACTTCGTGAATAGTATATTGAATTAGCGATTTGGTCACTCTCACTCATACAGATCAAAGGATTGCCCTCATAGACAAGAGTTCATAACTCACTCAGGATTCAGGTCGAGTTACTAATAGTCATCTTATGAAATGTTAATTTCTACAATTAACGACGTTACAAAAAAAAAGATTAAACATTTCGTGGTTCATTCTTATATAAACTCTTTGCATACGATACCCCTATTCACATGTCTCCACATGAACGATTAGAATCAAATCGTTTGTACCACTTTACAACTCCTTGTAACAATTACAAAGTGGGTCGTATCCGTAATGTTACCAGAATAAGGTACCCAACCTTATTTCTATATTACATACCTCTTGGTTATTTCTTAAACATGATTCAACCTTGTATGTCAACCACATATATGTTTAAGTTTACATAAAATAACCATGAAATCTTAGTTTATTGGATTGAGTTAATGCATAAGATAGATAAAATAATTTCTTTGTTTATTCAATAAATAAAATGTATTTACAATTTATAAAACTACAAGGCCCAAGAGATTTAGGACACACCAGTCCTAACAATCTCCTACTTGTCCTAAAGCTAGTGGGTGTAAAATACATATAAACTAAGGCATAACTCTATACCCATCTCCCACTTGCCCTAAGCTAGATGTGGCATGTCTCATAGACCCAGACTCTCTGGGTGACCTTCAAACAATTTAGCCGTGAGAGCCTTTGTAAATGGATCGGCAACATTGTGTTCTGAAGCAATCTGAGTGACAATTATGTCTCCTTGTTGCACAATCTCTTGTATCAAATGATACTTGAGCTCTATGTGCTTTCCACATTTGTCGCTTCTAGGCTCCTTGGAATTTGCCACAATACCACTATTATCACAATAAAGGGTGATGGGCATTGACATGTTTGGAACAACTTCCAGGTCTGTCAAAAACTTCTTAAGCTAGACAGCTTCTTAGCAGCTTCACAAGCAGCTACATACTCTGCCTCCATGGTAAAGTTGGCAATGTAAACTTGCTTTGTGCTTCGCCAAGTTACAACTCCTCCGTTAAGAGTAAACATTGATCTTGATGTGAATTTCCTAGAATCCTTATCAGTCTGAAAATTAGAATCTACGCATCCTGTAAAGATCAAATCCTTAGCCCCATACACAAACATGCAGTTTCTTGTTCTTCGATGATACTTGAGAATGGTTTCAACTGTAGTCCAATGATTAAATCCTGGATTTGATTTATATCTAATGATAATCCCGACTGCATGGCAAATGTCAGACTTTGTACACAACATGGCAAGCACAAGGCTACCAACAACCGAAGTATAAGGAATTTGTCACATTTCCTCAACTTCTTGAGGAGTCTTAGGACACTGTTCCTTAAACAATATAATTCCATGCCGAAAAGGCAATAAGCCTCTCTTGAATTATGCATCAAATACCTAACAAGCATCTTATCAATATACGATGTTTTAGACAAGGCTAGCGTTTTATTCTTACGATCCTTTATGATCTGGATCCCTAGAACAAATTATGCCTTACTCAAAACTTTCATTTGGAATTGGGCAGCTAGCCATTCCTTTACATCTATCAGTAAACCTACATCATTCCCATTGAGTAGGATATCATCCACATACAACGCTAAGAAAGCTATTAAACTATTGATAATTTTCTTGTAAACATAAGGTTCATCAAGATTTTGGTCAAAGTTATAAGACTTGATCGCAGTATCAAATCTTATATTCCAAGATCTAGATGCTTGTTTCAATCCATAAATCGATTGATTAAGCTCGCAAATCATTTGCTCTTGACCTTGTTGAATGAATCCTTTTAATTGTTTCATATATATGGTCTATTCAAGATTACCATTTAAAAAGGTAGTATTGACATCCATTTGCCATATTTCATAGTCATAATGTATGGCAATAGACAAGAAAATCCAGATAGACTTAATCATGACAACAGGTGAGAAAGTTTCTTCATAGTCCACTCCCTCAACCTAAGTATAACCTTTTGCCATTAGTCTAGCCTTAAAGATTTACACCTTTCTATCTACACCTCTTTTCCTCTTGTAGATCCATTTGCAACCTATAGGTTTTACCCATCAAGTTGATCTACAAGCTCTTAGACTGAATTGAAGTACATAAACTCCATTTCAAGATCCACAGCTGTAACCTATTCATCCTGTCTACATCATGCATTGCCTGATTATAGGTCAATGGGTCATCAACTTCATCATCTGCTATGATGTCTTGAGTTTCAGTTAAACCCAAATATTGAGTAGGTGGGCTTACAACACTCCCACTATGACGAGGCTCCCTCAACATTTGAAGAGGATGTGTATGACTTGATGAAGCCCCATCAACAACTCTTGTTGATATACCAACTTCTTCAAAAACTCTTGTTGAAGTTTCAGTAGTTCATTGGAAAGTTCATTTAACACTACTTTACCGTGTGATATATGCTCTTTTATGTGTTCTTCTTAAAAAAATGTAGCATTTGTCGATACAAATACTTTATTCAGTTTTAGATGAAAGAAAGGTCAACATCTTGTTTCCTTGGGATAACCTACAAATAGGCATACTCTTGAACGAGGTTCCAATTTCTCAAGGACATATGCTAGACAACCTCAAATTCTAAAGTGTTGTAAACAACCTTTACGACCTCCCCATAATTCCAAAGGAGTTTCAGAAACACTTTTGGATGGAACATTGTTCAAAATGTAAAATGCAGTCATTACTGTACAACTTCAAAATGAGTCAGACAATTGAGTATAACTCATCATAGACCGAACCATATCTAACAAGATTCTGTTTCTGCTTTCTGATACACCATTTTGCTGAGGTGTACTAGGTGCTGAGGGTTGGGATGAAATTCTATGTTCTATCATATAGTTCTAGAAATTTAAATCCATATACTCTCCACCTCGATCTGATTAAAATGTTTTAATGGTCTTATCTTACAATTTTTCAACTTCAGCCTTATACTCTTTGAACTTTTCAAGAGCATCAGACTTGCGTTGCATTAGGTAAAGATATCCATATCTTAAATAATCATCTATGAAAGAAATGAAATATTCATACCCTCCTCTTGCCTTAACATTCATAGGATCACAAATGTCTGAATGTACAAATTCTAAGGGTTCTTTTGCTCTATAACCTTTTCCGGTAAAATGTCTTTTGGTCATTTTGCCTTCAAGACAAGATTCGCATACATGTAAAGAGTTTTCTTCTAACTCGCTTAGAAGTCCACTCTTAACCAAATTTCTCAATCCCATTGAAATTTATGTGACCTAACCTTAGATGCCAAAGATAAGCATTTTCTTTAGGAGAAATCTTTTGTCTTTTATGTTGAGTTTTTACAGTTCTGAACAATTCAGTATTAAGAAACGATTTAGATGCTAATGGCCTTAGCACATATAAATTACTCTCTAAGTTTGCAGAACAAATAAGAATATTATATTTATAAATAAACGCTTTATTTACATTAAAAATGATGAAATAATAATGTTCTAACAAATAGTGTACTGAAATCAAGTTCCTTTCTAAATTAGGAACTACATATACATTTTGAAAAGAAAGAAAAGATTGAAAGAGTAATTTAACGCCTCCCACTGCAACCGCTGAGACGACCTGCGTTGTTCCAACCTGCAAGGCCATCTCGCCAGTCCCAAGTTGCTGCTAGGAACTAATCCTCTGAAAAGAAAAACACACATGATTAATGGCCCCTAAATCAATGATCCAGGCATAATCATCATTCTCCACTAAACAAGTTTCCAAAACTAGTAAATCATATTTACCTTGTTTCGTCTTCTTTTTCTCTGCCAAATATTTGGGGCAGTTCCTCTTCCAGTGTCCATCTCGATTGCAACGGAAACAATTTCTTTTTGCAACGTTGGCTTTTTGTTTGCCCTTTTAAGCTGCAACTTGATTAGTTTTATTACCTCCCTTATTACTCTTCTTCTTCTTCAATTTCTTTTTGGCAGAGGAAGAAGTAGACTTAGTGCTAGAGATTGAACCTTTTCCTTTATGCATGGACTCATAAGTCTGCAGCTCGTTAAGGAGGGTAATAAGGGAGTAGTTCAGTTTATTCATATCAACGTTAGTCCTAAACTATAGGAAACTCTCAGATAGAGATTCCATAATAAAACTAACTTGACTGGCCTCATCGATAATGACCCAATTCATTTTAGCCACATTGAAGTGGACCATCGTATTGAGAACATGTTCTCACATTGAGGCCCCCTCGTTCATACGTGCATTATAAATGAATTCAGAGCATTATGTTTGATCGGTGAGGACGGTTATCCAAACATCTTTTGCAATGAATCCATGATCTCACGAGTGGTAACCATGGTTTCATGTTTCTTTGCCAAAACTTTAAACAAGCTGGCAAGAATATATGCTTTGGCCTTTTCGTTTACCTTTATCCGTTTCTCATATGCATCACGAACATTTCGTGACATATTCTGAGCAGGAACTTGAAGACACTCTTCAGTGATGGCAAACTTCAGGTCCTTTACGATGAGTACAGTGTTAATCGTATTTTTCCATGATGTGTAGTTATCACCATTTATTTTACTGGCACTTAACAAAGTAATAAAAGTGCTTGACATTTTGATGATGCGGAAACATACAAATTATTTCTTATTAGAAACATGAATAACTCATATAACCCAATCTATATTTAGCAAAATTTTAATGTAACCAAATTTTAACATCTAATTTTGCAATGATGCTTTAGTGATTTAGGATAAAAGCCATCGAATGGTAATCAGTCACCCCTTCACTAAATTGAGACACTTGCAACTAATTATCACACCAAAATAACTTTTATTCCTATGATAATTAGTCACCATCAATCGTCAAGAAATCATTAACGTCCTTAACAATTTCTTGTAAGTGTGTAGCTCTTCATTTTAGATCCTAAAGTTCTGCCTCAATGACTCAACCGAAGGAAAAACCTGATTGGAGCAAAAACTAAAGCGACCTTAACAGGAGTTTGAGATAAATTCATGCAGACACCATTCGAATGGGGATACAAATTGAGGTGCCACGAGGCCGTGCATGAAAGTTATCTAGCAAACCAATGGAGGAGACCGTAGGATGTGTTGACACACGTCCTTCTCCCACTTACTATAAACACTCTCTTCATTCACCTTGATATTGACCTATGCAAACACCATCTAGGGGGACACAAATTGAGGTGCCACGAGCCTAAGCATAGATCTCACGGTGTGAACTTTTAGGGAGAAACGTGAGAAGAAGATGACATATTATATATATCTTTTTCCTCCCATTGAGTGTTTTAAACCTAGGGTTTATTACTTAGGTGAATTCGACTAATTAATTTATCTAAGTCCTTTGTTAATTTGCACAATATAACTTTTATATTGCATAGTTTAACAACTTTGATTATCATTTATCAAACACTTTAATAAAATCAAATCAAATGTTGCATGCTTATAAAATATTTGACTAATTCACCTTCCAGGTCGATTTCCAGGTAGGGGTGTTCCATTTCCGTCAGCTTAAATACCCCAACCTTAGACAAAAGTCCCTTATAGACAAATACTTTATGAATTTAATCTTTTTTTACATTCATGTTAATCCTATTAAAATAAATATAAAAGATTAACCTATTTATAATCATATTATCAATATTAAACATAAGTCTAGGTGAACCAATTTTAAACCATTTAAAACTAATTCATAACTTATGTTTGCATGCAACTTTTTATTATAGATTTTAATCTATTTCATTAAATATATAACCCTTATATTTTAATGAATAATTAAAACCTATGACATGTATTCTAATTACATTAGCCAAATATAACAATTATATTTTACTGAGGTAATGTCATGCTCAATGCAAATTCATTTTCATTAAACAATATAAAATTTATATTAATAATGAAAAATAAGCATATCGTATCATACAATATAACATTTATATTATGGTATGATGCATGGACATGCTTATTAATGCATACAACTATATAATATAACACTTATATTAAACAGAATGCACGTTCATGCTAATAATAATATCGTACATCCATAATATAATGCTTATATAAATATGATGCATGATAATGTTTATCCTAAGGTGAGATTTTAAACTATATGACATATATTATGCAATATATCTCAAAATTAATTTGATTATACATCTCATGCAAAAATTTAATTAAATAGAAAAACTAGACCAATTTTGGGCTCCCAAAAAATTAATTAAATCAATATAATCAAATTATATCAATTTAATTAATTAAGATAACATAAATAAAGTAAAATACAAAAAAGGGGAAAAAACTACTCCAAGCCCGAAGTTGCACTGCAACCACCAAAGCGTCACGATGCTTTTGGGAAGTGTCGCTACGTTCTGGCTTTTAAAGTCAGAGCGTAGCAACGCTCAAGTCGAGCGCCGCTACGTTGATGCTTCTGTGCCGCAGCATCGCGATGTTGTGCTCTACGTTGAAGCACAGAGAGCTTTCTCTGTTCCGTTTTTGGTCCGTTTCCTCAGCAACTTTTACCTTCGAATGACACTGACTTACAGACTTGATAGCATAATTAAATTGCCCAAAACAGCGGGCCTTTAGATATTTTGATCACATCAAAATAGTAAATCTAAGGTGCCAAAATTGAAAACTTCTATTTTGCAAACCCACATTCATAATACAGAAATTCACAATCACCTCTTCTCCAAATTTTGTTTCCAAAACAAAATTTAAAGCACAATTTGGCTCTGATACTAATTGAAGGAATCAAATTCCCAACGGAAGCGAATGATCGCCTTGTGCCATTAAATTTGTTTTGAGAAAAAACAAAATACAGATAACCTTGTTATTCTCTAGGTAGAATCCAAGAGGAGTTGTGTGGACTTTGTTGGATTTTTGGTAAAGGAATTCTTTGCGAGGATAAGAGAATTTAAGAGAGAGGAAGAATCTTTTACATAAAACACTTATGCAAAAAAAACTCACACCTGTCACTTCCCTCTTTCCCTCTTTATTTTTACGTAAACCATTTTTTGTGAGAGATAGAGAGAGAACAATTCCCTTTAAACGTGGGGAGTTATTAATATAACTAAAATTAATATAATAATATTAATTTAAATAAATATATATTAAATCATATTTAATATATATAATTAAATAAAATTAATTAATTAAATATCTCATTTTTAATTTAAATTTGAATCATATTCAAATAATTTTCTCTTACATAACCTATAGTTTTAATATGAATCTCATTCATATTAATTTTAACCTATACTTTTTATATGTATCTCATTCATATAATTAATATTTAAATCTCATTTAAATATTCATCTCTCTTATAATAGAACGTATAAATTTTGAATCTCATTCAAAATAAGCTTTATATTATAATGTATCTATATACATTATACTAATTGTGACACATACAATTAAGTCTCTTATTAATTTGAACATTTCGAATTAAACCAAAATATTTGATTCTTATACAAATCCTTTATGAGCTAGCAAGGGGACCTCATGGACCTATAGTTAGAAGCTTTAATGTTATGAAATTAATCAATTAAACTCTTTAATTAGATTAATCAATACTCACTAACTATAGACCTTCAGTAAAGACTTACAGTTACACTCTTTGCACTATAGATATATTTCTGTGTCCGCGGAATATACTAATCAATAGTAAGTGAACCCTTTACAAATTACTCATAACTATAGTTAGGTCAAATTATCATTTTACCCTTGTAGTTATATCTAACTCCTTAAGTATCATTATCCCTCTAATGAACAAATTGTTTATAGTCCAACTATAAACTAACCCCTCTCGGGCAAGTGAGGCCTCATTATTCAAGATCCATAATCACCCTTTAATGGAGTAATTTATCTACTTACCCTAAACACGGGAAGGAGTGAATTTCATTTTGTGAAGATATGTTCCTAGCTTCTTAATTAGACAAATCTCCAAAATGGTAGGCTTATTGAGTTGGCGATCTGGCCACTCTCACCCATACAAATCAAAGGATTTCCCTCATAGACAGGAGTCCATAACTCACTCAGGATTTAGATCGACTTACCTATAGTCATCCTATGAAATGTTAATTTCTATAATTAATGGTGTTACAAAGAAAAATTTAACATTTCACGGTCCATTTGGTGGACGGAATTCGTTGCCTAATTTCGTGCCAAATAAATTTACCGAACTTAACCAACAACAGTAGTGGCAAGTCGGGTCGAACACAAGGAGCGTTTCGAATTTCTCACTTAGGCAATCTACAATTCCAGGTAACTGAAGGGGGTTTGTGAGAGATAAAATTCACGAAATTAAATTGTATAAAAGTAATTGCATGAATTAAAAGAGATAAAACTCAAATGAGAAAGTCCTAGCTTGGGTTACACCGGGATATCCTTTATTCAATGTTCCCACTCATCGATTTTTTATTACCAAATTTGTTTTAGTTGTCACCTAATCAATTTAATTGGAAAGACCAAAATTAAATTGTCATAATCGACAAATTAGAATTAAAACGAACCGATGAAAGGCATGCAAAATTCAAATTAACCTAACTGCATTAAGTTCTAGGATAATAAGGCAGGACACTCAACTGGAAAGGCGTAGATTAAATGTTCTATTGATTTAGTCCTACGTTGATTAGAACAATGCTCGTCAATAATTAGATTTGCAAGCTAACCTAACCTATTGATTTTATGATCAACCTATAACCAAGTGTCACGAATTTGTTATGTTTTATGCCATAAAACTCGTAGATTGTAAATAATTTGACCGTAATTAAATCATTAATAAAGAGTTATTAATGTGTTACTTCCATAAGCGTTATTGATTGTTTTTGTTTGTTTTGTCTTAATAATCCTAAATCCAATAAACTAACATCCTAGATTGTTTTATGAGTCTTGAACTGTATGTGGGGACATATGGAGACCAATATTCAAGATACAGTCTAAAGGTCATATAGTATAGGGATAAGACTAGGTACCTTATCCTGGTGACACAATAGATACGACCCACTTTGTATTAGATACAAATGCAATGATCTAACGTGTTCGTGTAGGTGACATGAGAGTAGGGGTATCCTATGCAATGAGTTTGCATAAGATCAGACCACGAAATAGTAATCACCGGATGTAACTTCGTGGACTAGTTAGGTTTCTATTTCAATAGGATGACCTAGGTAACTTAGTCTTAATCCTGAGTATATTGTGAACTCCTGTCCACGAGGGATTTTCCTTTGATTTGAATGGGTGAAAGTGGTCATTTGCCGACTCAATATACCTAACATCTTGGGGACAAGACTGAGTAGGGAGTTGGAGACATAATTATACAAGATGAAATTCACTCATTCCCATTTTTAAGGGTAAGTAGATAAGTTTTCCCTTAAGTGGTGTCTCCAGGACTTGAACAAAGGGCCCTACCCTCTCACTGGCCCGATAGGGGTTTCTGTTTAATGGTTGGACCATAAACAAGTTGTTCATTAGAAGAGCACTAGTACTTAAGGATTTAGAAGTAACCGAGAGGTAAGACAGTAATTTGACCCAGATGGTGTTACGAATACTTGCGAAGGACTAATTTGCTATTATTGGTCTATATTCATGGACACAGAAATATATCTTCAGTGAGAAGAGTGCAGCTATGGGTCTTTAGTGGAGTGTACCCATAATTAACGAATATTGATTAATGTGGTTAATGAGTTTAGTCGATTAATCTCATATCGTTGGAGCTTCTAATCTATAGGTCCATAAGGTCCCCTTGCTAGTTCACTATGGACCAACAAGGATCAACTATGCTGAAAGAAAAATTTGAAATGTTCAAATTTATGAAGGAAAATATTAATTGTATTAGATACAATTAATTGCATGATTTATTATAAATTTTATTTGAATGTGATTTAAATTATAACTTTATAATATAAAGAATTAATTTATTCGAATATGATTCAAATAATTAATTATTTATTTGGATAAAATCCATATAAATAAATAGAGAGAATTAATTAAT
Organism: Citrullus colocynthis; assembly: GCA_031780015.1. NCBI lineage: Eukaryota > Viridiplantae > Streptophyta > Magnoliopsida > Cucurbitales > Cucurbitaceae > Citrullus > Citrullus colocynthis. The sequence goes on from QLSR01000039.1 coordinate 1,174,133, forward strand.
TAATTTAAATTGGATTCAAATAATTAATTATTTAATGTGGATGTGATCCAAATTAAAGATTTTGCCGTAAATAAATAGAAGGAGAATTAACTATTGATTTGAATTGGATTCAAATAATTAATTATTTAATTTGGATGAGATCCAAATCAAAGATTCTATAGAAAATAAATATTTAAATAACATTTAAATATTTTAAACTATTTAATATGAGATATTATTAAGGTAGATATTTATTAATATTGAATATTATTAAATATTTGATTTAAAATCCCTGCAGATGGTTTATCCTAATAGAATTAGGAATAATCCATAGAGTTCTATAAATAGGGTCATTGGGAGCCTTCATAGAACAGACTCTCTAGGAGAATAATCTCTACGATTATTCTAAACATCTTCCTCTACTAATTCTCCCAATTTTCTTAGAAAAATTCTAAGAAAATTCTTCTTCCCATTCTTTCAAAGAAGCGGTTCGAAAAGGAAGACTACAAGGAGAAGATTATAGGTTTGAGAATTATAGATTGACAAAGGTAGGATGCTTAACTTTTTCTTTATTATATTTTTAATTTTTTTAATAAATCAAAGAACACGATTATACGCTTCCACCGGGATTCACTTCCCTTCAGAATCGTAATTCAATTTTAAGCAATAATCACAGTGCACACCAAAGTCCACAATATGATAGTAATAATATAAATTTCGGAATTAAATCGTTAATACAACAAAATTCAACTCAAAATCTCATAAGAACATCAAATACAAAGAAAAATCCCTAAAAATCTAAGCTAAAATTAAGTACCTTAGTCTCGATACATCGTCATATGCATCGAAGGATCAAGTTCGTACAAGAAAGGAGGAGAATGGAGGAGAAAATAGAGAGGATCAACGTGGAGGTCGGCTAGTGGATGATTCTATAACCTAAAAGTCGAGGTTATTATTTAAAGTAAGGTTGGAAAGTCATGGCGCTGTTGCGCGTACATGCACGACCATCTTCTGAAGCGTCGTGACACTCTAATGCAGCGTTACGATGCTTGTTGCAATTTTCCAAAGAAGAAACTCTAGGGAAAAAAAGTCGATGCGCTATAGCTTCAGGGGTATTTTGGTAATTTTAGAGTTCTCTTTCCCAGTTGATGCCATAGAACTCCATTTTGGTCTGTTTTAGCTCCAATTCATTGCTAATGCCCCGTTCTACCTGCTAATTGCTCGAAACCTATGAAATAACATATTTGACACATTAAATAGCACAATGATCATGAGTTAAGCTAAGGAAGATAACACATTTCAGGTGCTATCACTGGTCTTATACAAACTATTTGCATACGATACCCCCACTCACATGTCTCCACATGAATGATTAGGATCAAATCATTTGTAATACTTTACAACTCTTTATAACAATTACAAGGTGGGTCGTATCCATAGTGTTACCAGAATAAGACATCCAACTTTATTCCTATACTACAGACCTTTCGATTATTACTTACACATGATTCAACCTTGTATGTCAATCACATACATGTTTAGGTTTACATAAAATAACCATGGAATCTTAGTTTATTTGATTGAGTTAATGCATAAGATAGATAAAATAATTTCTTATTTTATTCAATAAATAAAATGTATTTACAATTTACAAAACTACACGATCCAAGAAATTTAGGACACACCAGTTCCAACAATCTCCCACTTGTCCTAAAGCTAATGGGTGTACAATACATATAAACTAGGGCATAACTTTGTATCCATCTCCCACTTGCCCTAGACTAGATGTGACATGTCTTGTAGACCCAAACTCTTTAGGTGACCCTCAAACAATTTAGCCGTGAGAGCCTTTGTAAATGAATCAGCAACATTATGCTCCAAAGCAATCTGCGTGACAATCATGTCTCCTGGTTGCACAATCTCTTGTATTAAATGATACATGGGCTCTATGTGCTTTCCAAGTTTGTGGCTGCTAGGCTCCTTGGAATTTGCCACAACACCACTATTATCACAATAAAGTGTGATGAACATTGACATGTTTGGAACAACTTCCAGGTATGTCAAAAACTCCCGAAGCCAGACAACCTCTTTAGTAGCATCACAAGCAGCTACATACTCTGCCTCCATGGTAGAGTCAACAATGCAACCTTACTTAGCCTTCTGAGTGGGCTTGCAATTGATGCCGTCTTGTGTCTGGGCTGTGCTTGTGAGGGGAGATTGCAGTATATTATTTCTGGTTTGGCAAGTTAGCTGACAGTACTGAGGTTCATCAATCTCTTAAGTCATTTGAAATTGGAACTAATTAGGCGATTCAGACATCAACTAATATTTAAACATTTTATAGTTTATCAGAAGAAGTACGACTATACGCAGATGGCTAAATTCTTTGCCTAAAAATATTTGAATAGGTGCGCACCAGTGGAGCATAGCTTTAAACCCCCCCCCCCCTTTTCTTGAACGTATTCTAAAAAAGAGGAAGGAAAGGGGTTAGAGAGAGCGTGTCTCACAGCTTCCTTGAGGGGCTGGGGGAAATCAAGTAATTTGAATTTCCAATGGATTAATGGTTTTTAAGTTTCTCATTACCTATTGGTGTCCCATTGCCATTAATACCTTTTTTGATACTTCTTAAGCTAATCCCTTATTGTTTTCGTGGATTAAGCTTAGGAATATGTTGATTTGCTAATATGATGGTCGGTTGATAGCATCGTAAAAGTGCTATTTTTCTTAGTTTAATTCTGGCTTGTTCGTAGATTTTATGTGTTTATTATGCTATTTTAAATTACAAAAATGCCATAGAGCAGCGCAGCTACGTTGTGCTCTACACTCAAAGGCAGAGAGCAACAATAGTGAGAGCGTAGAGACTCTCCCTGAAAGCATAGATGCGCTCCGAAAATTGTCGAACTAGCAAAGAAGCGCGCGCGCCTGAGCGCAACACACAGCGTCATTACGCTAGAGCGTAGCGACGCTCTAATAGAGCGCAGGAATGCTCTACCCTTTTTATAAAGGGAATTTCGCTATATTAGGGTGGGGAGTTGGGGCTTTTAGCCCCCCAATCTGAATTTCCTCTTCTCTTCTTCTCTTCTTTTCCCTCCCTCTATATTTCTTCATCTTTGGGTGTATTTTCATGGTTGTAAAGCTCATCTTGGACCGATCTCGTTGCTAAGGTGAGTTGCTAGTTTAGGTCTAAGTGAAACCCATGTATTGATTTTGAGGATTTTTGTTCTTATTATATATTTCTCTTTGATTTTCTGTGGTTCTTGAATGTGATTGATTTTCTATGCTTAGATGTATGATAGGCTTGATCAATCATCATTCATTCTTTGATTGCTAGAGATTAGAAATTCTCTATTGTGTTTTTAATCTCAAATGGACAAGGGTTAAATAAAAAATTAGGTTGATGACAATAATCTAATTGCAAACATTGCATGATTAACTATTTCAAGAACGAAATCGATTTGTAACTCTAGGCTTTCTGCGTTACTTATCGTCTTAGTGGAACCCTTAGAACTTAATGCGATTGTTTGTTTGTTATGGACGCTATCGAACCCAAACAACTAAGCAACTGTTTTAATTAAAGTAATTAAATAGTAGTTAGGGTGCTTGCTCTAAGCTTTCCAGGCAAGTTAACTAAGCACATTAAATAGAAAGAGATAATCCTGATAAATCAAACATTGGGTGGATCCTAAGTCCTAAGCTAGGAGTTTCCTTTTACTTTTCCCGAACTTTTTTATTTTTCTTGCACTTTAAATTTTGCAATTTACATTCTCGCATTTCATTTAAACAAAACCTTCGTTTTTACTGCTTTCCAATAGACCCATTTAGCTTAGAGAGATTGTATATTAGGCTCCCTGTGGTTTGACCCCAGACTTGCCGTTTGTGCTACTTAGTAGTATAAGTTGTTGGTTCGGTGAAATATAAATTTTATTTGATTGTCGAGGAATGGTTTACAACACCCATTCTCCCCCTAGTTCAGTAAAGATTTTAAGTGGGTCCGCTTGGACTATGTCATGTATGAATGATGAGAAGAAGAGGGGCGAAACTACTTTATCTGTAGGATCAGCATGGCAACCCTAGAGGGGGTGAATAAAATTTCTTAAAACTAATTAAAAAATTTTACTAAATGTGAGACCAATTGAACAAATTAATAAACTTTTGCTAAAAGATAATTTGAACAATAATTTTATGCAAATAATTTAACTTTGAATTAAACAAGAAATAATTAACAATCACACTTTAAAGCACCCTATTTAATTTTTATAAAAAGATTGGTAAAAGATATGGAATTTTAAGAACTACCAATCAAAATAAACAAATATGAGCAATTGATTTCAAGAAATAATAATTGCAATTAATTTCATGCAATAAAATAGAATAACAAAAATTAATTGCAAAAATAAATTAGAAGAGGGATAGAAAATTGACACTGCAATTTTATAGTGGTTTGGCACGACCTGGTTTATATCCACTTTTCAAGCTCCTCTTGGGTATGTCATTAGAAACCTTTGACTCTTTCCATGGCTTAGAGTCAAACCGCTATAACGTTCTTTTTCGGGGCGCAAGAACAAACCCGATCATTTCCACGGTTGGGATCAGACCGTTACAACCACTCTTTTTAGGGATCAAGAGCAACTCTTACAAAAGTTTGAAAATAAAGAACGAGATGAGAAAAACTGTCTTAAATAGTTGATTTACAAATTTGAGGGCACTCAATAAATCAATCCTCACAAAACAATATATCTCCCTAAAAAATTAGATGAAAAGAAGAAAATTGAAGCTCAGAGAGAGCAACAATGGAGACTTTTAGTTTTATGAAGGATTGAAGATAATATGAAATTGTTGTTAAAATTTAGAAAAGAAGATACAGTTTAAAAAGAGGTGAAAGTGGGTGAAAACCACAATCAATTTGGGCCATTGGATCTTAGTACAATTCAAATTAAAAGTGGAGATTTAAAAGATATAAAAGTAGTAGTAGTAGTAATAATAATTTTAAATTTAGAAGAAGAAGAAGAAGAAGAAGAAGAAGAAACTTCACCAAATGGTCACCTGCTGCATTTAACTTTTCAGTTTTTTATTTTTATTTTTTATTTTTTCCCGTTGGTTACACTTGCATATATATAAATAATAATTCTTTTAATTCCTTTTCTTTTCAAATTAAAACCAAACAAAACCAAAATTATATTTTATTTCAAAATCCAACCATATCCCACCATGTGTCACTGCTCTAAAGCTCCACTTTTCATCCTCTAAATTGGCCGCACGTCACCAACTAGGGCATCTTTTCATTAAACTTTTGGCTATAATTTTTTCGTTTGAACTCCGATTTGAACAATTTAAATATGTTGGAATCGTTGTTCCGAGCTCTACACAATAGACTCTTCAAAAACTAAAATTGATAGTAAATAAGAGCAAGTTTGTTATCATCAAAATATTAATTAATTAATTAATTTGATATTAAAGTCCAAAATACCAACATTATCGAGTTTACAAGGGGGAGGAGCAACGCAACTCGACCAATAGGGAGATGAGCAAAGTAGCTCAACCGATAGGGAGATGAGCCGCCCTCTTTTCTTTTTTGCGTCAATCCTCATCTATCACCTATTTGACTTTTTTTTTAGAAAAATATTCAGATTCAAATTTTAGTTACTATTTATTTTATAAAAAAAAAAAAAAAAAAATTTTAAATTAATATTTATTTTTTTTTTAAAAAAAAAAAAAAAAAAAATCTTGAATTAGTATGTATTATTTTGTTGAAAAAAATAACATTATGTAAATTTAAGACATTACCAATTTAAACTTCTTTTGACAAGAAAAATAAAATTATGTAAATTTATAAAAAAAATCTTAAATTTATATATATTAATAAAAATAAATATGTTATATAAGTTCAAATTATATTAAATTAATGAATAGTCGTAAGGACATTCTTTTATGTAAATTTAAAACATTCACAAGTTGAAATCCTACGAAATAAACACAGTTATCCAAGTATTTCCAAATATCTTCAAAACTATTCTTGCAAAACAAACATGGTTATCAAAAGATATTGGACATCTGTAATTATAGGAATCTATAATTTCGAACATTTAAAGATTTCGGTTATCTACATTCCCAAAAACAAACGACAAGTTAGGAAAGAAAATTGAATAAATGCATGCATTAATGATGAAAGGATGCATATATATGGGTATGGTGGTAAGAAATATTTGATAAAATTTAAGAATGAATTCTAAAAATTAAAAAAAAAAAAAAAAAAAAAAAAAAAAAAAATTGGACATTTGTGAAAATATGATCCAAAGGTAGTAAAAATCTTTGTATGAATGACCAAAATTTCAGGCTTGAAAATTGAAATGCCCATTGACCTAAATTGTGAAAATCTTTGTATAATCTTTTGTTCACATCGTTCACTCGCGCTAGTGTTGATCCTCGTGCTTGCGCCTCTACTCCTCATCTCTCACTCGTTCTCCCACTTCTATTTCATGTAAAAACTCTCTTACTTATTTTATTGATTGGGAAGGGATTTTCAAATTACAAATTCACTCAATAATTGGGAAATAGAAAATAAATTACAACTTGTTGACACATGGTAAACCACAAGAAGTACACCTAGCAAGCGTTGGAATTCATACCTTAAAACCTCGTAATTAATTAATTATTTATTAAATTATCTATTGTCGTAAAAATTTAAGGTTATTAATTATTTATTAGAGCGTCGCGGTGCTAAGGGACAACATTACGACACTGATACCCTTGAATCAGAGCGTCATCGGCGTCGTGCATGCGTTGAGGCATCACTAGCCTTCTGTCAATGTTTGGAGCGTCGCGATGCTCTCCCTCTATGCAACTACTAGAATTTGTGTCGTGCTAGCGCCGTGGCACCAATCTATTGGGGGCATTTTTGTCCTTTTGAGTCCTTTGGATGCTCTATTTAGCTCCTAAATGCTCCAAATTAACCCTGAACAACACATAACACTCCGAAATGCATGGTTTGCTTGAGACTAAACATCTTAAACATCATAATCAAGTTAGATTAGAGGCATTAAGATAGAACATTTTTTATGCTATCAACAATCAAATAAAAAAAAAAAGGGACTTTCCATTTTTGCCAAGTGTACAACAAGAAAGGAAAACACCACAAAAGAGGAGATGTGGGTGGAAAAGAATAAATAAAAAGACAAGAAAATGATGAAGAATGTCAAAGCTCGATGCAGTAAGACAAGACATACTAGTTAACTTTGCCAAAATAGGCATACGGAAGAAAATTTGGGAACTAGCTAAAATAGAAGATAGATTAGTCAAAATTCTTCACTAAAGCTCATAAGTTAGAGACAAAACCCAAAATTGACAAAAGAAGAGCTAAGTTTTATGCTTATACCTATGCTGTGAAAATAAGATAGAACATAAATATCACGCTTAAAATTGCATAGTTGTGGTGGATGCGCGCTCGCACCCTAGCTAAAACCTAAAAGAAAGGGAATGTTGGACACTCCTAGCATGACCCATGACCAAGGACAACTCTAAAAAGTACATGCGGGTCAAGTTCAATATACTCATACTTGCAAGGGCAGGAGATCACAAGTCGATATAAATATTAAATGCAAAGTTCCATTCAAAATAGAGAACAACGCACCTAGTTAATTGAGTGAAAATCTGAAAGAAAAAGACTCTTTGCTTATTAGCTTCGACGACCTCAGAGTCCAAGAAGGATCTCACGATGGGTAGATGGTGTGCAAAAAACGGTTGCAAAAAATTAAGCACCAACGATGGCAAAAATGAAGAAAAAACCATAATCCCAAGGTTAAAGCAACGAAAAGACAATTGACAAAGCTTCAACTTGTGAGTGGGGGTTAATGTTATGGGTAATTTTGGACCTAGAGGCAAAATCGTCCAAGAAAGCAAGATAGAAGATAAATCGGATAAAGAAATATAATAAAGCCCAAAATATGGCCAAAAGCCTAATAAAAGAGCCAAATAAAAGAGTCGGAATGGGTCAAAACCTATTACAAGCTCTTGGGCTTTGGCACCGAGTCAAGGTCGAGCCTAACTTTTCAGCTCGGGGGAAGGTATCCTTTGGACCTACCAGTCCAATAAACCCCAAAAGTAATCCTAGATAGACCCAAAAACCCAATTCTAAAAGGATTAGGTCAAAAAGTAAACTATAAATAAGTCATGAGAGCCTAGAGAAAAGTAAGTTCTGAATACTAAAGTTCTTTACTTCCTTCCTCTGATTCATTTTTGACTTAAGCATCGGAGTGGGTGTGGCCCTTACCACCTCAATGTTATCTTCTGTGACATCCCAAATTTTCAAGTAATTTGTTTTTTTTAAAAATTTATTTTCTTGAATTATTTGGTTAGTTGTTTGAATTTTGAAGCTTTAATTGGATTATGTTGAGAAAATAATTCAATTTAAAGTAATCGTGATAAAAAGATTTGGATTTTATTCAATTAGTGGAAAATTGAATTTATTTGGGAGAGATTTAAAAGTTGGATTTAAATTAGAAATTGGGTGAGATTTAAGAACTTGATTAATTTAAGAAAATATGAGAATAAGTTAGAATTGAATTTAAGTTGGGGAATTGATTTGTTAGAAGATATTTTGGTTAAATAAATTATTAAGTGGTGGTTGGAAAAGATTTGATTTGATGGGTTGAGGAATATTATATTAAATAAGTTGTGTTTTGTTTTAGGAAAAGGAAAAGGAAAAGGCAAAGGAAAATGGAAATTTACATATATATATATTTAGGGTTCTGGAAAAGGAAACGGAAAGAGAATTCAAAGAAGTATGTATATATATATACTTAAGCCAATCTTGGATCACAATGGGTTTGCAAGTTGTTGCCCAGCTGCTCTCTCTGTCATTATCCCTTTTCGTGAGTTACGCTAGGATTTCAAGATTTGGTTAGGTCAAGACTGTTTGGGTAAGTATTGTTGATTTTCTCGTAAGTTCGTGAATTGGTTTTAATTGTTGTTACTCATTGAGGTTGGATTTTAGATTCAGGCTTTCATGGATTTTGGAATCAGAAACAAGCTGTCCAAGCGGGTTTAAGGGTCCATTTTGGTTGGACTCATTGTTTGAAGTATGGAAAAAGATTGTGGCTTAGTTGCACTTTGGGGTTTTAACTCAAGCATTTTGTGAGAATTGGCTGCTTGGTTAGCTATTTGCACCTAGTCTCAATGTAAGTGGTCTTACTACCTGAACCGCCTTCCCGCCATATGTTTAGTTGCCATGATGAGTAAAATTTCTAAGCCCCATGTGAGATAGCATGCTTGTATGAAATTCCCATGTTTAAAGGATGTATATGAAATCGTCATATGTTTAGTTGCCATGATGAGTAAAATTTCTAAACCTCATGTGAGATAGCATGCTTGTATGAAATTCCCATGTTTTAAAGGATGTATGTGAAATGCATATGCTTGTATTATGAGATGTTTGTAAACAGCGCTGTTAATGTATGAATTCATGGAAGGAAAGGAGTGAGAATTGAATTTGGTCATGTGTGCTGGGTAGTGGTAACTCCCCTACGTCGGTTGGATGTTCACTAGAGGTTGTGTTCCTTCGGGTTCACCAGAGGTTGTGGTCCTTCGGGGTCACTAGAGGTTGTATTCCTTCGGGTTCACCAGAGGTTGTGGTCCTTCAGGGTCACTAGAGGTTGTGTTCCTTCGGGTTCACCAGAGGTTGTGGTCCTTCGAGGTCACCAGAGGTTGTGTTCCTTCGGGTTCACCAGAGGTTGTGTTCCTTCGGGTTCACCAGAGGTTGTGGTCCTTCGGGGTCACCAGAGGTTGTGTTCCTTCGGGTTCACCAGAGGTTGTGGTCCTTTGGGGTCACTAGAGGTTGTAGTCCTTCTGGATCGCCAGAGGTTTGTGTTCCTTCGGGATCACCAGGGGTAAGAGTTCCTTCGGGGCTCCAGAGGTTGTGGACATCCAATACCAATTGTAGGGCGAGTATAACCAGTTCCCTATAAAAGTATGTTAGATATGTCTGTCTTATGATTAATGCACTTAAAAGAATTGGGTGCCTAGCCTGGCTCCGGTAGTGGGGTCACTTACTGAGTAGTATAATTGCTCATTCTTTCATCTTATTTTTTTTTCAGGTAAGGGAAAGAACGGGCTGGCGAATGACAAGAGGAATCCTTGATGGCTTCACGGGACCCGCAGTAGCTTTCGCTCAGTACTGCATGTTTTAATGAGTTTTGTTAAATTGTCAAATTTTGTTTTGAAGTTTGTCTTTTATTTTGCATGAGGATTCCTGTTCATGAAATTTTATTGATTTTTTTTTTTATAGGAGTACCCCGAACCAAAATTCTCTTTTATATGTTACGCATTGTTTTCTTGAGTTTTAAATAAACAGAAATTTCCATAGAAAGCATTATATCTTTCTTACTACCCGTACAGTGTCTTTCTTGAAAATTTGCATGCATTGAGTAATGGTCCGTTTAGAATGTATTAGTCGGGTCGTTACATCTTCTTTGCATGTTTCTTTCTCTCTCCAATCAAATAAATTTACAGTTGTTCACCTAAACTAAAATTTGGAATCAACAATGTTGTACTTCACAAAAGAATTTGTTTATGAAAAAATGTGATAACATGAAAATATGAAACAAAAATGGTTACATTTTCTAACCTTTTAAAAGTTTATTTATTACATGCAAATATATATGTGTGTGTATATGTGTGTATATGTGTATATATATATACGTATATATTTATATACATAAACTTTTAAAAAAATGAAACTACAAAATTTCATTTGCTAACTAATAGGTTTAAATGGTCTTTCAACTTATTTGACTGTTAGTTGGATATCATTAGTTGATGTGATACTTATTAAATGATATGACAAAGTTTAGATTACATGACATTTCTTTTAAATTTTATTTTTTTTATTATTTATTATTATTATTTTTTTTTTTTGCCCCTTTCTCTTCTTCTAATTTTCTTAAAATTCTAATTTGTATGATCTTTCTTTATTTTTGTTTCTATACGATGCTCCAGTAGTTGTTTCTCATCAAGATAAATACTCTTAGAACCAATGAAATGCACCAAATGCTATCGCGGGTGTTCGATCAATTAAATAACATTTATAATACTGATCAAGAATCAACAAGCGGTTTTAGTAGTAAAACTGGATCGAATCATAGGGAGCTCAAGATAAAATCTCTCTAAGGTAAATAAGCCTTTGGAAAGTAGAACAAGAGGAGGGGGAAGGGGGATAGATTGGTTCATAGGAAAACTAAAATGCATGAAAAATAAATTGCAGGACAGTAAGATAGATTGGGAGAGAGAGAGAGAGCGATGTACGAGATTACTTTCATCGATTAAGAGACTGTTGGGCTATCTATGGATTGATTCATAAATTTATCATATAAATTAAGTTAATGGATTATCTAATTATTAAGCCTAATCAATTGTCTAATATGCTAACTCCTTTTAATGGAAAATCAACGCGAATGTCGATTTCTAAATCAACCAATCACATTAAGAACTTGGATTGATGAAGATATTAGATTAAATTGGGCTAATCTAATTTAACATTTTTCCATTCCTTAGGTTTCATTATCTTTTGTTACTAATGACCCCTAGAATGCTAGAAGTCGAACCATAACTATAACTAAACCTATTTACTACTCAAATTAAGCATGCTTTCGTTACGAATCCCAGCATACATGAATAACCTATACTTAAAATGACTAATTTGTCACATTAATTGAACATAACTTAAGCATAGGTTCATACAAGAAAAGGTAATAACTTGTAGAAATACAAGTTATTATATTCACTATTTGGAATAATTAGAATAACTTTAGGGCTAAATGCATGATTTTGGCAGTTGAATTGTATAATATATATTACCATGCCTTGGCACCATTTACAAAAAAATATACTTGAGAAAATATGAGCTTTTCTGTTCTTAACGCAGGATTAAGTAGAAAAGCACAAATAACTAAAGTACCAGAGAGGAAGCTACTGCGAGAACAAAAGAAGTGAAAACCTATGCATCAAGCCCAGGCATCAAGATCATGCGTTGAGAAGAAAAAGCAGATACACACGTCTGGGCAATAGTTGTCGTGTCATTATGCAAAAGGATTACAAGTTATCAGATCATGGCAGAACCAATGGGCTGACGATGTGAAAAGTCTGCACAACATGGCATGAAATTTAATGCAAAGGTGTCAGGTTATCATGAGTTTTCCCTTTCGACACCTATAAATAGCCCAAAGCTTCTCAATTCAAAGGAGGAAAGAAAGAAGTTCAAGAGGCGAAAATTCTGCATAAATTCTCCCTCACCATAACCAGCCTCCATTTGAAGCTCTTCTATGAGAAGGATTCTGAGAATTTTCAAAGTCATCTCCCAGTGAGTGAGAACCTTCATCCTATGCCATTTATATATCAGATAGCAACCATCTCAAGTCTCCATGAAGTCAGACATTATCAGTGGCAGCTTGACGTCTTCCATTTCTGTTTTTTCTTCATCTCCCTCCTTCTTACTTATGCTTTGTTAACGACATTCGAGAGAATGATTTATTTTAATTAATATAAGTTCGATTGACGCTTATCTTCCATTCATTTCCATATTAATTACTTTACACCATGTTGCTTATATGTTGAATGAGCAGATGTTAGAAGCTAGTTTTTCTTAAGCAATATTAAATATGTTTACATCTTGATTAATGTATATCATTAGCTTGCATAGATTTGTCTGACAAACAAATTTAACAAGCACAACTGTTTAGCTTGAAAGAGTAGATGGTTAATCTTTAGCATTTATCAAGACTAGATGAGTTTCAGAGGTGTAGTTCATCTCTTGCCAACACAAACTTACCATGCGTCTTAGAGATAAGATTAATATGGCGTCCAAACATCGAAAGATGGATTCTCAAACCCAAAGTTTATAGGTAAGTAAATATACTTAGATGTGCTTAAGTAACGACTAGCTCCTGTGTTAACTCTATTATATCGCATGGTTCTATCATCATTCTCAACGCATGCTATCTGACTGTAAATGACATTTGACTAACATTCTCCGCGTTCACCTCACCATGTTGATTGTAGGAAATTCTATTTATTCTTTATGTATAGTTTTAGAAGCATAAACCCCCTTGTACAATCACCACATAGATTATGTATCTAGTCTCAATGCCTAATTTATCACAAATCCCTGCATTCGACCCTGGACTCACCAGGAAACCTATAGAAGCTTACACTTGAGTTTTTATAGGAAAACTTGCTGATTAATGAACATACTTGAGTAATTCTTGACGCATACTTTGTACTAAAATTATAACATCCACTTTATACGCAACGAGAACAAGAAAGAATAAGAAAATCCCACAAGAAATTATCAAAATCTCATACAATCCATAGAAATTGTCAAACAAACCTCAAAATCGACGTTTGGGCCTTTAGCCGATCATCAAAACTCGAATTCCGATGCGATAATCTTGATTACAATGCAAAATAGAAAGAAATCTTATGGACCAAAACCATCTAAGCTCTCACAATCGCTCTAAAACTCCTCCTCTCTTTAAACCCTAAAAGTAAATGATTATATATAGAAGTCGAGGCAGTGGGCATGACACTATAAGACATCACAATAGTGTCGTCGTGCCATAATACCACATTGAGCACTACGACGTTGATGTTTGATGCCATGCATTACCTCTGTCATGCACGTTGTGCCTCATGGACTTTGTACTGCCATAGGGCAGCGGCACAATGCTTGCCTATGCAGGCTCCCTGCCTCTTGCGCTGTGGTGGGCGTTGCGACGCCAAGCCTCCTTTTAGGCAATTCTGACTTTTCACGATCCTTTGAAGCCTAATTGCTCCATTAAGCTCCTAATTCCAAATTAACCCTAAACAACCCCCAAAGTTTCAGAATGTATGGAACATTTGAGATCCTAAAAATATGAACATTTAAAGTGAAGGGAATTGAATCCCAGCGGAAGCGTGTGATCGCGTTCTTTGATTTCTTGATTGAATTAAGAATACAAATAATTAAGAAAAAGGTTAAACAACATATCTTTGTTGATCTATATTTCAGCAAAATCTTCCCTCGAACTGATAACCTTCTCCTTGTAGTCTTCTTTTTCCAAGAGATCTTCTTTGCTATGACTCTGGCAAAAATCCGGTTTGTGGGAACCGCTTCTCTAAAAAATAGAGGGAATGAGAAGAAGAATTTTCTTAGAACTTTTCTAAGAAAATTGGGAGAATTTCTAGAGGGAGAGCTTTAGAATAATCTTTCTTATAGAGAGTGTGTTCCGTGAAAGCTCCCAAGGGTCTTATTTATAAAACTCTATGACTTACTCCTTTTAAATTAAATATTTAATAATATCTAATATAAATATCTATCCAAATAATATCTCATATTAAATGATCTAAAATATTTAAATCTAATTTAAATATTTGTTTTATGCAGAATCTTTAATTTGGATCTCATCCAAATTAAATAATTAATTATTTGAAATCCAATTCAAATTAATTAATTAATTCTCCATCTATTTATTTATATGGATTTCATCCAAATAAATAATTAATTATTTAAATCATATTCAAATAAATTAATTCTCCATATTATAAAGTTATAATTTGAATCTTATTTAAATATACTTTATAATAAATCATGTAATTAACTGTACCCAATATAATTAATATCTTTCCTCGTAAACTTGAACATTTCAAAATTTTCTTTCAACATAGTTGATCATTTTGGTCCGTGGTGAGCTAGCAAGAGAACTTATGGACTTACAGATTATAAGCTCCCATGATCTAAGATTAATTAATTAATCTCTTTAATTAATTTAACCTTCATTCATTAACTACAAGCAAACCACTATAGACCTGTAGTTGAACTCTTATGCACTGTAGGACAAGTTGTGTCCATGGACATAATCAATACAAGCAAGTTGATCCTTCACGAGTTGTTCATAATTACAACTAGTCAAATGTTTGTGCTACCCGTGTAATTACCTCTTATTCTTAAGTACCACTAATTTCTCTAATGAACAATTTGTTTATGATCCAACCATAAACTCAGTCCCTCTCGGGCCCACTAAGAGGATGGAGCCCCTTATTCAAGACCCGAAATCAGCACTTAGGAACTACTCATCTACTTACTCTATCTGGGAAGGAGTGAATTCCATCTTGTGAGGTTATGTCCTCAACTCCCCATTTTGTTAAATCCTCAAAATGGTAGGCTTATTGAGTCGGTAACTCGAGCCACTCTCACCCATGCAAATCAAAGGACCAACCGCATAAACAGGAGTTCATAAGTCACTCAGGATTAAAATTGAGTCGCACATGATCATCCTATGAAATATTAATCTCATCAATTAACGGATTTACAAAGAGAGATTAAATATTTTGCGGTCCGGTCTTATACAAACTCTTTGTATAGGATGCCCCCACTCACATGTCTCCACGTGAACGGTTTGGATCAAACCATTTGTAACTATTATAAAGTGGGTTGTATCCATAGTGTCACCAGAATAATGCACCCCAACCTTATCCATATACTATAGACCTTTAGGTTATTTCTTGAACATGATCTACATGTATGTTAACTACATACATGTTCAAGACTTCATGCAATAACCTTGGATTTTTCCGTTAATAGATAAATTATATTGCATAAATTAATAATTAAATTAATTAACTAATCAATTATAAGGCTTTAGGGCACAAATCTAACAATCTCCCACTTGCACTAAAGCTGGTGATACATGTAATCTAGGGCATACTCTATACCTAACGTGATCTCCCACTTGCCCTAGCGAAGAAGAGACATGTCTCGTAGTCCTAGACATTCTAAGTGACTCTCATACACTTTAGCCTAGAGAGTCTTTTTATATAAATCAAACCATATGTCATTCAAAATCATCTTGGTCATTACCATGATACTCTTTCAATATGCCTTATCGTAGAAGTTGGTGTCTTCTAATATCCTTAGTCTTAGCCTTTGTACCACCATTATCTCATAAAAAGTGATAGACTAACTTAGAACTAAAACACTTTCAGAACTATAAGGATATTTTTATAGTTACACAAAGTTTTACTACACAAACTTTTGCTTTACAAGCAAAAACAAAATGTATTAAGTACCAATCTCCACCACATAGGATAAAATTTTATCTTACTATAGATTTCTCTAAATCTTTGTAAGACCCAATGTATGTTGTGAAAGATCAAATTTTAACACCATACACAAAATTTCTCATTATCCATAGATACTTTGAGAAAACTTTTAATTTTCTACTCAATGGTCACACAATTGATATAACCAATATAACCAACAAATTGCATGTTAAGTCTCATTTATGCATTATTATCTTATACTGAGAGAAGATAATTAGTCATATGTCCTCAACACTTGAGGTGTCTTAGGATACTCTTCCTTAGACTTAACTTCACTTTTGAATACTACAGTATCATTCTTTTGAAATTGTGCATCAAATATTTGACAAACATTTTGTAAATGTAAGATGCTTGTGACAAACTTAACATTATGTCCTTAATTGGTTAGATAGTCAAATTTTGATGTTATATTACATCATTCATAATGAGTAATACACCATTAACATAAAACGTGAGAAATATCCACTTGTCAATTAATAACTCTTTTGTCTATACAAGTCATTAATATTTGTTCAAAGTCATAGGTTATGACAACTCTTATCATATCTCCATAGGCCTTCACACATGGTCCTTCGGCCGTGGTTTGCATTTAGATAACACACATACAGGAGTTCATATATTATCCTCATTTTCACTTGCGCAATATTAAAGATAATCCTTGGATAAATTAGAAAGTCACTCACAATTTGTCTTAGGCCCTGAGCGGATTATATGCTTTCTCGAGCTCTTCTTAGCCTGTAAACACACATTTCTCACATTAGGTTTCCTTTGAACTCCTTTTTCATAATCATTACGTATGTGTATTAATAACTAGTGATACTCTATGTCACTAGCGAGACTACCAGCGAAATTCACACTGCTGCGTACTGCACTAACAAAACCGAAGTGAACTAGATTAGTGATATCACCTTTAAGAGCGATACCTAGCGAGACTTCAGCGAGAGTTGTGAGACGCAGAGCTCTTTGCGTTTATCAGCGACACTGGTTCCGCTGCTCACTCTCCAGCTCCTTAGCAATACTACTGTCTAGCGACACTTGACATCACGGTTTTCTTCCATCCCTTCTAACTCGTTTGAGAATTATTCCCAAATAACTTCGGCTGTCTTGATTTGCTTAGCAGTTTAACTCCGCTTACTTCCTCCTAGAGATTAACACATTTTTGCTCGGATTTAGCTTAAACATCCTTCATGGAAGTTGTTAAGAATTGACTCAACTTACTAACCTCAAAATTTCAGTTCTAGCTTCAACGTCCTCAGTTCACTCTCCTTCAAATACCGATTGGTGTCCAGATTTATCATATACAATCAAGCTTCTGGTTCCAGCTTCAAAATCATCATGAAAATGATCTGATTTCCCTGAATTCGATATGAGCACCTTCTTCTACCTCTTCGTTGTTCATCTGCGAAATAAAGTTAATCTGAGTTCAAAAATATGTCCAAAAAGGCTTAATTATTCGATGCACTCCTTTATATGTCATTATAAATGACCGACTTACCAGCTCTAACATCATCTTCCTTTTGGAATTAAGCAACGCAACCTTCTGCGCATGGCTTCGGCAACGCATAGTCTCAACTTACTATGCTAATGATTACTCAACGCCGAATAGCCGATTACCGCATGGCCCTCTCGGCCACTTTTCTATGCCCGACGCATACCATCCTTCAACACATAGTCCTTTCCAACGCATAGCAATGCCAATTCCTGGCACTTAGTAGCCTTCAACGCGTACTTCTATTAACGCATATTGCACCCTTCTTCCTTCACATCAACTTCCATGTCGAGCTGCCTTCTTCAACGCATGCCTACCAGCGGTCACTCTTGTCAGCTTAGACATACCTTCAACGCATGGTCACCCATCACATGACCAACACTTAACCATGTTTACTCTCCCACAACTTGGCCAATTTTCTTTACTCGCCTGCCCCATAATTCTTCTTACTTACTTTCTCTCAATAACAAGTACGGGGCTTACACATGTCTGTGAACATATATAATCATTTAGGTTTGTTTCAGCATGTGCATCTTAACATACCCATATCTGAAATGTTGTAAACTAGTTTACTACACTTCCATAATCCAAAATTGTTTCCCAAACAGTTTTGGAGGGAATAATGTTCACAGTGCAATCTCTATTGAATGCCTTAACCAGAGTATGACAATGATGTGTAATTTATTAATGATGTGACCATGTCTAACAAAGTATTCATCATTAACATGACCAAGTCCAACAAGGTCAACTTTCTCTTTTGAAGCATAATTTCATTCAAATTGGATCTAATGCTTAAAGTTGAGATATAATTCCATTTTCAATCAATTATGCATAGTACTGATGTTTCTGTACTTTTATGATCTGATCATAATATGTCTTGATAGACTTGCCTAATTGATTTAAACTGACGACGTGGCAAAAAAAATCTAATCAAAGTGGACCAATTGAAGGGTGAAATTTAGAGCATGGAGGAATGACACATGGGCTTTTGATTCTTGCATTGGTTTTAAAAAGAAAATGAATTTAATATTATATATGTCTGTGTCAACGACTAGTTGACTTTTAAATTATATATATATATATATATATATATATCACTTTTTACTTTTAGTCTCAACCATTCAATTATTTTTAACAACATCCAATGGCCCAAATTGAATTTGGATTTCACCATTCTCCCTCTCTTTTTAAACTCATCTTCTTCTCTACTTATTAACAACAATTTCACATGTTTTTACAATCTTCCATAATTCACTAAGCCTCCATTGTTGTTCTCTCGAAGTTTCAATTTTCTTCTTTTTCATCTTATTCTTGAGTGAGATTTATGTATGATGAGGATTGAATTGTTGTGAGCTCAAAATTTGTAAATTCACTCTTTTAAAGAGTTTCTCAAGTATGTTCTTTAGTTTTTCCAAACATTTTGTGAGGGTTGCTCTTGATCCTGAAAAAGAGCAATTGTAACGGTTTGACCCTAATCTATGGAAAGGATCGAGTTTGCTCTTGAACTCACAAAAAGAGCGGTGTACCGGTTAGGCCTTGGGGAAATGGATGTAGATTGAGTTTGATTGAACCACTATAAAAGTTTTTGGCGTTAATTTATCTATCCCTATAGTACTTTAATTTTGCAATTAATGTGTTATTATAGTTTATTACATGAAATTAATTGCAATATTTGTTCTTGATTGGTAGTTCTCAAATTTCTACATTCAATATCAATCTTATTATTAGAATCAAATAGGGTGTTTTAAAGTAGTATTATTAACATGTTGATTATTTTGGGTTGAATTTTATTTGCATAAATTTATTGTTTAAATTACTTGTTAACAAAAAAGTGTTGATTTTTTTAATTGGGCTCACCTTAGGAAAAAGTTTAAATTTTTCTAAATAAACCCTATTCACCCTTGTAGAGTTGCGATACCTATCCTACATAATCGTTACAAACAAGCAAGATTATAAGAACTATTAGTGATGTAATATAAATTTTCCTTTACCCACTAGCTTAAGCTTTTGAGTCAATTGACGATTTAACATGGTACCAAAGTAGGTGGGAGAGTGTTAGTGATATCTATAATCTATCTATAATATAATAAAGGGGGAGAATCTTGGCAAAACTTTTTTGGACACTTTTGTCCATCATTTATTTTACTTATTTACACAATATGACATTATCCATTAAATATAAATACTGAATTAATCAATTAATCCATCATTATCAACAATAAATAGAATGCAAAAAGTTATTTTCCAGTTAAAAGAGTTTTATATTTTACTTTAATTATAATTAATATTGAAATTTTAAAAGTGCTACTATTCAAAAAGTTTTTGCAACTCTCATCTTCAACTATTATAAAAAGGGAGTTTTCTTTAACATTTTTTACGAACACTACACTTAGTTTCGTTCTTTCTCCATTTTTTTTTCTCTCTATCCATTGCTTTTAAAGCATTTTCAATTTTTGAAGCATCTCAAGATGTTGGTATTATATTCAAGTTGCAAGAAATGCATGTGTCGAATCAAGATCTTGGATTCTAGGTTTTTTTTTCTTTTTTTTGAATGGATTTTTGTCTTTGTTATTAACTTTACAACTTCACTTTGATAAAGTTGAATATAGTGTTTATCTAGCAAGTGAGCAAATCTATCTTGAGATATGTGTGTAGTTAATGTCTTAATTTTATGTTACAATTTTTTTTTTTAATATTGTTCTTTTAGAATCAATGTATTGCTATTTTACTTTTATTTAGAAAACAAAAGTTTATCAACCAATTGCAAGTTTATGTTATTTTTGTTGGGTAAAAAATCTGTGTAACTTCAAGCTCATAAAAAAATTCAATTATAAATAGCATATTAATTTATTAAATTAATTATTAAAAAAAAGTTGGAATATAACAAAGTTTTGTGATAGAAATTTTTGTTTATTATAATATGAAATCAAGTTAACTAATTATATCTTTATTGAGCTTGAAAATTTTATTAGATAACAAATTAGTTTGATGTTCTTTTTTTGGATCATTTAAAAATAAGGCAATTAAAAAAGTTAATGATAGATAAAAATATCTTTTTATAAACAAATACTTCAATATAATATTAAAATAAAAAATAAAATTACCTACGTCTTTTTCTAATTGAAACATTTAAAACTATAGAATGTATGATAAATTTACTAGTGGTAGGTAATAATTAATGCAATTTTAATACATTTGTAATGGTTAAGTGAATGGAATATGAAAACTATACTCCTATATAAATTATTCTAAAAATTATAATTTTTCTAATTATATTTAGTTATAAAAAATACAAAATTAAAAATTTCAAACGGTTTATAATTTTATTTCCACATCAATTTGAAAGTTTTGTTNTTATCTTTTAACGAGTTTTATTTGCTTATAATTGGTTTATAAATTTTTATAATGATCTTTCGTTTATTTTTATACATTTTAATTTTCGTTCCTTATTTTTTGATTATAAAATTTTATGAATTTTAATTTATCTAATCTAAATTATTTAGACTCTAAATAATTCTCCCAATCTTATGTATGTTCTCGCCCAATTACATTGTTTAATTTTTTTCCCTTTCTTTCATTTTTTAAGCATAAAAGCTTATTTGAGTTTCTTTATTAATGAAATGTTGAGTGCTAACTTATAATCACACTTTTATTTTTTAAATTTATTTAACTACTGAAATTCTATTGTTAATTATAATTAGAGGTAAGAGAATAGGACAAGGGAAGAATATGAAATTCAAATTTTTCTTAAATAATTATAAAATTTATGATATTACATTTAATTATATTAAATATTGAAATTTCAAATTTTTAAAATTTTATATAGAATTTTTAAGAGCTAATTTTAAAGTAACGATAGTTGGATCATTATTTAATCGTTTATATTGTTGAGTAATTATGTAAAAAGTTAGAATATAAATAGTTTGAATTTATTAAAAGTTATCTCTTCGTTTCTATATAAATGAAATTTAAAAGTTATGATTAATTTAAATTAAAGTCAATGTGGAAATATTTAGGTTTTGGAATCTTAGTAGTTTTGTTATACTGTATTTGTTTTAACTAAATGTCAATTTTATACCAATTTTTAACAAAACTTGAAAAGTTTTCAACAGAGTAGATTTGTTTTTCTCATTAAATAATTTTATTGCTTCTCCTTATAATTTTTGGTTGGATTGGTTACATTTCCTTATAAATTTGTTTATATAAATATTTTTTAGATTGTATTATAATAAGAAATAAAAAGAAATATTATTATTATAAAAGTAATCGATATATCTTTGTGATTTTTTTTCTGAATTTTAAATTGTAATATATGATCACTTATTAATTTCTCTTTTTATGAGTTGAACAACCCAAACTAATATATTTCATTATTTAAATTTTTTTTAAATGAATATTACCTATAAAAAATAAATAAACTATTTATTTAGATAATATATATATATATATATATATATATATATGTGTGTGTGTGTGTGTGTGCACGCCCGAGCAACACATGCTAAAATACTACTAATACTAAATTTGCTTTTACCCACTAGCTTAAGGTTACCAACCAAAAAAAAAAAAAAAAAAAAAGTGGGTTAGTCAACTAATGGCCAAACAAGGTAAATGAGATCATTTAAATCTATTTTTCAAGCCTTGAGAACCAATATCTATTTTGAAACTTGAGAGACCAAATAGACACTTAGCTCTAATTCCAAGAATCAAAAGTATATTATGTCCTAAAATATAGTTTAGGAAAGAAAATGGAATAAATATATGCACAAATTAGGAATAGATGCATATAAATAAGGGTACAGTGACGACCTAGTTCAAGTCCTAGGAAGTGGGGTTGTTACAGTCGGTGGCAACGATGGGATGCTGGAAGCAACAGATCGGCGGGTTTTGTCGGCGTTTCCTCAGCTGTTGGTTGGCTCATCATCACTGTTGCTGTACGGGTTTTCTGTCGCGTGCCATCGTCGGATTTTGTTGTTAGTCACTGAAATCTCAGATTTTGGGTGAGTTTGGGCGTTTTTGTGGGTTTTTCTTGAAGGTTAATGGTTACCCATTGTGTGTTTGGCTTGGAATCAATTTTGTTCATGTTATTTAAATGTTAGATTGAAGATTTGTGAGGTTTTACATTGTTGTCCAACATAATCGAGGTTGATTTTGAAGGAAATTTGGAACGTGTGGATTTGGGACGTGGAATTGGTTCTCAATAAGCCTTTTACTCCAAATAAAGGAAAGTGTGGGTTGCTGATTATTTGGACTTAATCCCAAGATAAATAATCTTATTACCGGAATCACCCTTGAGCCAGATGATTTAGATTAATTTTATTTGAGTTATTTAGATGAATTGAGAAGCCTATTATAATCTGAATTGTTTTCATGAGTTTGATGTACTTGCATGTATTTGATATAGTTATATGTGGGACTTGAGACATAATATATGGTTTACGTTGAAATTTACTAAAACCATGAATTATCCTAAACGAGATGTGATGATTGCCCTCTTAACGCTACAATGTTATCAGAAGCCTACCAAATTCCTACTATGTTATTAGAGGGCTACGGGTTTCCTGCTATGTTCTCGGAAACCGACAAGTTTCCTACTATGTTACCGGGTGTCCTACTATGTTTGTGAGCCTTCAGGGCACTAGATGTGTGTTAGGATGGGTTAAATCGCTCACTTGATAGCCATCCAATCAGGTATTTATGCACGTCCCACTAGCATGATGCATTTATTGGATATAAGTGTTTAGCCTGACTCTAATAGTGCGGTTATTTACTGAGTATTTTGCACTCGTTCTTTTCATGTTATGTTTTTAGGTAAAGGGAAGGACACCTTGGTGAATGATGAAAAAAAACTTGACCGTGCCATTGGGACTCGTTAGATGCTTCCGCACAAGATTTTATGTTTTCATGTTTAAGAAATTTGATCTTGTCATTTGAATTTAGAACTTTATTTTTCCTTTAAAATTTCTCACGATTAGACGCTTTATGCAAGTTTCCTATTTTATTAAATTGTACAAGGAGTACCTCGATCAAAAATTTTTAGTTATTTTGATTTTGCAAAGATATTTATTTTAGTAAAAATTTATTTTGATTTTTAGTAAAATTATGAAAAAGAGCCATTTGAGATGTATGCATGCCTATAATAACGAACTAATTCAAGTCTTAGTTCAAGTCCTAGGAAGTCGGGTTGTTACATATATATTGGTAATAAAATATTGATCAAATATAAAACTATTTAAAATTTTTTTTTAGGCTATTTTCAAATATAGAAAAAAGAAGCAAAATATTTACAAATATAGCAAAATTTCATAATCTATCTACGATACACTATGATAGATTACTATCTGTATTACGGTCTATCACAAATAAATTGTGATATTTTACTATTATTTATAAATATTTTTAACAGTTTTTTCATTTAAAATAATTTTTCATTTTTTTTTGGGACATATATAAAAATATGATCTAAAGAGAAAGTAAAAGTTGAACGACCAAAATTTTATCTTCAAAATGTCATTTGACTAAAATGTTAATCTTCATTATTTTTAAAACTTGAGTTAAGTCACATAAATGTGTGACATTTGAGTCATATGAAAAAAAAAAAAAAAAGGAAAAGAAAAGAAATCTAGGTACTCCATCCCACACAAACAAATTCCCAACTAATTTCACGTTTAGACACCCCCTCCCTCTCGTTACCGCCAACTTCACCCGCCCCGCCGCTCCTGCCCGACGCCGTCTCAGTGCCTGCCGCCATACGCTGAACTTCCAGCATTCCGGCGAATCGCCGCCGCCCTCTTCCTCTCACACTCTCTTGCCCCTCCGAGCAGTCAGTGTTCTTATCTCCTTTTTTTTCCGCCTCAGAAACACAGTGGTTAAGCCCCTAACCCGCGCCGTTGGTGAGATCGCGCTACCGCCACCGCCCATTTTTCAGATCTCCAAGGTTTTATTTGTTCTTTACTTTGTTTCGTTTGGCTATCTTCTCTTCACTCACGTGAAAAGAATCAAGAACAGTTTTCTATGGGATCGATTTGGAAACATGTTTTTTAAGTTGAAAATTGGTAAATGGAAAATTTCTATACTGATTACAAATTGCCTACTTTTTGTTTTTGCATCGAAACACACTGATTTAGAATTCTTCCAATATCAGGGGTTCCACACAGAAGTAAATATATGTTTGAGTGTGATTTTGGCATGCCAATAGTCTTTTTGGTAATTTAGAGTCCTAATCATAACCAATCGTTATTTCCAGATTGTTTGTTAATGGTTAGTGACTAGCAAAGTCTGAATCTGTTTAATTACGGCCTATTTAAAGCCCAACTTTCGTTGAAATTTGGATCCCAGAAAACTTTTTGAATACTTCAGCTCTTTATTTTGGTATCAATTGTATCGGAGCCGAGGCTTTGTTTTGCTTTTCTTCCATTCAACTCATATGTCTTTAGCATGGAAACTATAGTTAGGAAAGAAACTTTTGAACAGTTTAGGGATTTCGTCAAAAAGTTCTCAGTGAAGCAACTTCAAGCAGTTTTGGAGAACTCTATCGATATGTGGATCATCTTTTACTTCTAAAGGAGGGAGGCTCACGCTCTTTCAAGCCACATTGTCAAACCTCACCATTATCTCTCCTTATTTAACATGCCAAGTAAGGTGGCCAAGTGGTGGAAAGACTTTTCTGATTTTTTTTTTTGGAGGTAGGTGAGGGGTTAATGCTACAGGACAACTTCATGTTTGGTAGAGTAATGTCCTCTTTCCATTGGACCAAGGAGGCCTCAATCTTCATTTCATGAGAGACAAAAATAAAGCTCTTCTTGCCGAATGGTTGTAGCAGTACAATCATAAAAAGATGCTATATGGAGGAATAAGAAAAAGCATGGTTGATCAGCCTCTTTGAGTTGGGATTGATCCATTGCCAAAGGCCCTAGGAAATTTATTGTTAATGTTAAATCACTAGTGAACCCAAAAACTTAAGCTAATGGGTTATGGTAAATTTAATTATATCAATACATCTATACTCTCTCTCACTTGTACGCTTGAAAATTTGTAAAAGATGCAACAAGTGGAATTTAGTATTAATTGGGGAGGAAATGGCATTACGGGGGTTTGAACATAAGAACTTACAATGGAAAATCACCATTGAACCTAAAAGCTTAATCTAATAGATTATGGTAAATTTGATTATATCAAGAAGGTGAACATCTCAAAGAAGGTGAAGTTCTTTGTCTAGAAGGTTGTTCAGGACCTCCAATAGGCTCTCGAGGAAGTTTCCATCCTTGGTTAATTTTGCTGTATTCTTTGTCACTTTGTTGGAGGGCAGAGGAAGATCTAAATCATTTACTTTGGAGTTGTAATTACGATTGTTTGGTTTTGAACTACTTCTTTGGAGTGTTTGACATCTAATTAGCCTGTTACAAAGCTTTAAGTGATATGATTGAGGAGTTCCTCTTCCATCTGTCCTTTAGGTGGAAATGAAGTTTTTTCTTTAATTTTTTAATTTAATTTCATTTTTATGGAACGCCGAGGTGTGTGCTTTGTTGTGGGGTATTTGGGGGAGAGAAATAACAGGTTTTTGATGGGTTGAGAAGGATTTGATTGATGTTTTGTCTCTCATGAATTTTAATGTTTTCGCCAGTGACAAGTCCCTTTTGAAATTACTTGCTAGGTCACATTTTGTTAGATTGGAGATCCTTTAAGGTTTTCCCTTTTGTAGGTTTTGTTTTTTGTATGCCATTATATTCTTTCATTTTTTCTAAAGGAAAAAAAAAAAAGAAAAAAAGAAAAAAGAAAGAGCCCTTGTGAGTGGCCTGATCTTAGTCTCGACCTTGCACGAATTGTTCTCTCACAAAGGGAAGATTCATGGAGATGGTTACCTAATCCAAATGGGTTCTTCCACCAAATCTCTATTATTCTATATGGGAGACTCAACTAGCCTATTGGAAAATCCTTCATTAGAGGTATTTGGAAAGATAGTTACCCAAGGATGATCAAAATTTTCTCATGGAAAATTTCTCTTAGAGCCATCAGCACTAAAGATATCCTTCAAAGCCGAATGCCATTCTTCGCCATTTCCTAAGCTGGTGTCCTTTGTGCAAAGCCGTGAAGCACAGAACCACATATTCATACATTGCTCATTTGCTTGGTAATTTTGGAGCAGAATTCTCAAAGCTTTTGGCTCTATTTGATTATTCCTAGAGACGTAAAGGATTTTCTCACTACTGTTTTGTTGGGTCATCCCTTTTAGAAAGCAAAAGCGCTGCTGTGGATGCACATCACCAGAGCCTTCTGTTGGGTTTTTTAGGAGGAAAGAAACCCAAGAATCTTTTTGTATATAGAGCACCCTTTGAAGTGTTCTTTGACTTTATTATTTATAATGCTATTTCTTGGTGTGTGTGCAAATTGTCTAATCTCTTTGCTTCCTATAGTTACACTTCCCTTTTAACCAATTTGGAAAGCCTTTTATAACCCTCATGGATTTAATATATAAATGAAATTATTTCTTCTAAAAAAAGATAATCACTATAGATTAAGGTGATTATGTTATATTTAAATACATACAATGAGGTTGAACACCTCTTTATGATTATTTTATCTTGGTGAGTTTGGAATTCTTTTCTTATCAGTACTTCGTAATGAAATATTCTTTTACATAGGTATTTCTTATCGAGAGAGATAGGCGTATTACTTTTGGTGTATCATTGAAGTTTTGGACCTTAAAAATGCTTGTAAATGATATGTTTTTGAACATAATAAAAATTTTAGGGGAAAGTAGTATTATTTAATTAAATTATTTTTAATAGATCTAAAAATATTCTCAAATCTAATCTTTAAACCATGTAATTTCTCCACAAAAAAAAAAAAAAAAAAAAAACCTTTTAAACCACGTACTAATGCTTTATCAAGAAAGAAATTTGAGCTGCTTTTCAGGACAATACTTTATTGAAGAGCAATCGATATAAAGGGCTAATCAAGATGTATGTATACTGTATGTGGAGTGCAAGATGTATGTTGAAATATCAAATGAAAACGTCTTTCATTTGTTGACAATGTGGAAAGGATCATTTATATTTTTCATGGATGCTACAAGTGTTTGTTATATTTAATAATGCATCCTTAAGTATTTGAAGTCATATTGCATCTGGCAAATAAAAGAAGGTGCAGTTTGTGACATTAAGTTACTGAAGCATATCAAATGTCTTTTATTGACAATATGTAACAATCACTATCGCTTGCATTTCTAGAGGCCAAAAGATGAATACTTGATATGTGCTTCCAGATAACTGTATCAGGAAATTGAATAACTAGCTTACAATGTTATTTTGTGGATGCTGCAGAAACTAAGCTTAATGTAAAAACCAAATATAACTACCATAGCCAGGATTACTATTCAGAATAATAGACGTCAGTTTGAAGAGCTTACAAGGGGAAAACAGGAGCAGAAATGGAGATCGATGATGTTCCAATGGATGAAAAAGCTAAAAGGATGAGGGATCTGCTATCTAGCTTCTACTCTCCTGACGCTTCAATGTCTGGCTCATCCATGGGTTCATCTAATAGATATGCTTCTCCTTTAGAAGCCATAAACACTACCTCATTTAATCCTGATCAGTATATGAGCATTTTGGTATGTCTTAAGCCCTGTCTCTCTCTCCCTTTTTCTTTTTCTGTATATTTTCTTAATTATTTTTTGATCTATTATGTTCAGTATATCGAATATATGCATTTTTTTTACACTTTTTTCTTTTTTTTTGGGGGGGTGGGGGGTGTCAGGAATAGGAGTTTCTTATGGTCTCTATGAAAGTACCTTTTATTAATAGCAAGAGTAATTTCCATTCATAAGGTGAAAAAGTACAAAATTCATCCATTTCATCAGATCGATTCGGGATGTGATATGGTTCTGAAGGACAAACTGGATATGAAGGAGCTTAAAAAGAAACTGCTGCATTAAAATGTACAGTAGGTTGCATATTGCCCCTGGAGGTTTCCTCCCTTTTGAATATTTCATTACATTGATGAAATATTGATTTCTCTACAAGGTTGAACACCTCTTTTATGATTATTTTATCTTGGAACGTCAGAGGAATAGATTGTGCTGAAAAAGGAACTCTTATCTTTTTTTTCTTTTTGTTTTTAACCGGAAACAAGCCTCATTCATTGAATTAATGAAACGAGACTAATGCTCAAAGTACAATAGAGAGAAATATGGAACAAAAGAGCAATACATCTCATCAGCCTAAAAGATCAAAAAACTCAAGTGCACACCTAACTATAACAAGAGGACCGACTTAACAACAACAACAACAAGTGGAGGAAAATGACAAGACTAAACAAGAATGGCCGATAAGCCAAAGTGAGCAACATTAAACCATGAAAAAGCTCTCCTGTTGAGGCAAAAGTCTTGGATGGAAAATTGGCAAAAGCCATAGAATGACAGCACCAAGAGAAGCATTAAGACGAGCAACTTTGAAGCGATCCATCCTATGTGAGAATTTATTATGAAAATATGATGGATCCTTTCAAACCAATCTTTTGCTAAAAGTGCTTTAACAGCAATGGACCATATTAGATGCGGATTGAAATACATGGCTGGACCCACCAAAATTGTTTTCAACCCACCTTCAATAAGTCTCCTGAAATTCCATAAGATTCAACAAGGGCTCAACCGAAGACTATCGAAGTTTTGTATGGATTGATGAAAATAATATCGAAGACTTCCTCATTGTCTTGGATCCACCAAAATCAGGCCTCTAGATCTCTTGAAAGCCACAACTTTCTGAGAAGTCACCACCGCCTCTAAAACTTTAAGTAAATTATCAGACTAACCAAGCAATCTTAAAAGCAAAACATGGAAGAAGCAAACTTTCAGCAATCAGCCCAAAATAATCTCACAAGCTTTCAACAATATCAACCAAATTGGTTGGAATAATAGACTTGTTCGAAGGTGGAAGTCTAGAGACATCAGGAATGACCGATTTCTGGACTTCTTCAAGCTGAAATAATTCACATAAGTCTTTGCCAAAGTTGTCAACAAGGGCTGGCTCCTCTTGATCGCTCTTAGAATCCTCAATGTCTTCACTACTAGTCATTCTACAGAAAACTAAGATCGACTCGTTTGACACTCTTCATAAAATTGATTTGGAGCTCTAGGAATATGGGTTGGACTGCCCTCGATTCAAAGGGGTCATTAGGTGGCATTCTATTATGGAATGAACCATCCTTCTTGGTTTCTAATATTGCAAAAGGTGTTTTCTTCCTCTCTTTTCTTGTTACTCTTGCAGATGGGTTTTCTTTTGGCTCTCAAGAATATATCGACCAACCAAAACAGAGGAGAAACCCTTTTTTGGGAGGAACATAAAGGCTTAACTTGTCTTTGCTCTGGTGCTTGTGCTTTAGGAGGAGATCAGGAGATTTCAATGTCATTTGGTGGACTAAAGAAAAATTGAATTATCGAAGGCCTGCTAGAGAGATGTGACTGTTCAATGATTTCATTGAAAAAGCAGTACTTGTGGATTTTCCTTTGTCTAGGGATCTTTACAATTGGTCTGATTACTGAGAATCTCCTACTCACACTCAATGATGGATTCCTAGCAAAGGATGCTTGCCTTACAAAATTTTCCAACGTTATGGTAAAGTGCCTAACTCAGGGCTATCCATGAGATGTACTAGCTATGTAATCTCCCAATTCTACAAGTTTTGTCTATAGTCGAGGTTCCAATGTTTCATCCCAATTTATTTCTTTTCCTAACCAAACTACTTTTTGAAAGTGTGAGCTGTAACAATCTTGGGAATCTATCTCCAAATGAAAATCTGCCCTACTCAAATTCGGTAACCCCCTCTGCAGAAGGTGATCACAAGGGTTTACTATTCTTGAAATATTTGGTTGTGTGGAAGGGATTCTTCCATCATCCTATATGGGACTACCTCTTGGCCACAATCCTAGAAGTAGGATGTTTTGGCATCTTGCAGTGGATAAAATTCAAAAGCTGTCTCCCCTTATGGAAGTAGGCTTACTCGGATATAGTTAACATTGAGGGATACTATGAAATATTTGTTTTGGATTTCCTACGTTGGTCAGTAACTCATGGGAGGAGTGTATTAGGAACTTTATGGGAGAAAAAGTTAGTGAAGGAAAAGGACCCCAGTTAGTGAATTGCGTTGTGGTGACTAAGCCCATGGAGGTCAAAGAGCTAGACATAGGTAATCCGAGGGTGCAGAAGTAGTTCTTGCTGGCTACATTTGACATTTTCCTCGAGAGTCAGACTCGTTTTGTCTCTAGTGGGGTCTTTAAGGGCACTACTGGACATTTGTGGAAAACTACTTTTAGGGGTTCCCGTCTTTTTTGGTATTTGTTAAATGTTTGGGGTTTGGTTGGTGATAAGATGGTTGCTTACTTTTGTGAGGATTTGTGGTTGAGAAATGGGTTCCTTGCTCTTTTTTTACTCATTTCTCATTTATGCCATTTATCTTCTATGGGACTCCATTTGGTGGCCTATCCCCTTTCCACACAGGGGAGCTTGTTTTTTAATAGACCTTGGGTTATGTTGTCTGTTGTCTGATTGGGAAACGACAAATATTTTGACCTTTTTATCTTTGCTTGGGGATTTCTTTGTTAATTTGAGAATGGGAGGTCTTTGTATTTGGAACCTCGACCCTTCCTCTAGAGAGCCTTAATTGTACTTTAGAAACCACAGTTGGTACTCCATAATCTGTCGACTTCAAGATCAGTAAAGAGGATGTGAACATTAAAGTACTTCATTTTCTTATTATCCTCTTTCTTACAGTTGGACAAAAAAGAAGCAAGCATCTGCAAAGGAACATTTTGAGATCAATTCAAATTTTGGAGGAGTCCTATACACGCCTCCTATGAGCTGATCCACATCTGTCAGACAATCCACATCCTTTGCCTTATAGTTTGAATTTCAGCCAATCATTAAAGTTCCAGGATCAAAATTTTCTTTTGTAAAAGGAGTATATAGCCATCCACCTCTTAAAGACAATTTTTCTAATTCCGTTTCTGATGGAGATTTAAATGTTAAGTTAAATAGTGAGGATATTATGACCGCTCCAAGGACAACGTTTTTGCTACCTATCCATAGTGTTGAGACATGAATGTGCAATCTCCCAAACAAGGAATTTAATTCTTTTTGGACCTTAGAATGGAAGTAGTTAGCTGCAAGATCAATGGAAGCTTCTTTTGTTCTTGGTTCGAAGATGGAAAATTCCTTGTCGAAGACATGGAAGCACAGAAAGTAGTTCATCTATCGGAGAAGCATATGTTTTGGACGGTACAACAAATCAAAGACCTTCTCAACGGATTAAGCGTTCGATTCTTTCTAAGGGAGATGCGGGACACTTCAGGAGCAGTGAAATTATCAAAATTGAAGAACAACTCGGGGTGTTTTTACATTCACGTACTTGAAGGGGTAGCGGAATAGGGCTGGAAAGAGTTTTTGGAAATGCTCAACAGTTGCATCCATCAAACAGGGAGTTCTAGAGTGAGCAAGGAGAAAATTCAGGATACTCTTCTTCCCCCAACTAAGCCTCAACCGAGCTTTGCAGAGGTTTTATCTCAAGGAATAAAACAACCAAAGGCCCCTGTTCGGGCTTCACTAACACAGGGCTTGATGAAGGCAACTCATGTGCATTCAAATCCCTCAGTTTCTGCAAAACAGAGCAAGCACCTCCAATGGATCCGAAAGGAGAAAGAAGTATTCAAGGAAGATTTTGAGAATTTGTGGGTGGTGTCCAGATTATTCGCATTCGATGAGTGGAAGAGTATCGGCCAATTCTTAGAAGATCTTTATCAAGTCAAAGTCAACATTAATCCTCTGTTTGCAGATAAAGCCTTGATAAAAGTTTCTCAAGGAAACTTAGAAATGATGATTGAAACACTAGGAAAATGGTTTGACTACCGAAAGTTCCATCTTCTATTTGAAAAATGGGTCCTATTCAGCATAGCCGACCCACTTATATCAAAGGCTATGGAGGATGGTTGGCCATTAGAAGTCTCCCTTTAGAATACTGGAATAGAGCCACATTTTGAAGCCATCGGTTCCCATTTCGGAGGGTTGGAAGAGATAGCCTTAGAAACACTTAATCTTCTGAATGTATCAGAAGTTAAAATAAAAGTCCAAAAGAATTTGTGTGTTTTTATGCCAGCATCAATTGAAATAAAAAATGAATTGAGAGGCTCAGTGGTATTAAATTTCGAGGACATTGAAGCAGTAGAAGCCCCTTCTTACGTTCATAAGGAGTTATTTTATAATGATTTCAACAATTTGATAGATCAATATAGAGTGAATAAAGTGGTAGAGGATGAAGATGGTGGTTTTAGTTCACTAAGCCGCATAAGCGAGGGTCGAAAGTTTATTCCATCGTTGGAAGAAGTGTTGGAAAAGGCCGAGTCTGAGGTAATTATCGTGCCGACTGCATGGAATGCTGAAGGCCAGGATCTAACAAGATGTGCGTCTTTTCAGATCCTCAGCCAAAAAGATGAAAAGTCTGTTCTGTGTGAGAACAAAGGAGAAGGAGTCGAAAAGTTGGAAGTTAATTGGAGAGAGAATTTTGGCGGCTGCAATTGTCGTCTTCTAGGGTCGGATGAGGAAGGCAATCAGTCATCCGAGCCAGAATCCCTGCGAGATTCCCAGCGAGATCCATTTCGGGACTCGACTCGCATCCTAGATCCCCTGCGAGACTTCCAGCGAGAACCAATCCGGGAGTCGTCTCGCTACCCAGATTCCCAGCAAGAGTCCCAGCGAGAACCGATCCGGGTGTTGACTCGCTTCCCGGATTCCCAGCAAGTTTCCTAGCGAGAACCAATACGGGAGTCGACTCGCATCCCAGATTCACAACGAGACTTCCAGCGAGATCCATTCAAGGAGTCGCCTTGCATCCCATTGGAACCAGAGCAACGCGCATTTATTATTGATTCAAGCCTTGAAAGCAATATTAAAGAGGGAGAAATTGAAAAGTCGCTTGAAATGGAAAAGTCAGCCATTTTAATCTAGCGTGTGGCCAATAAAGAGGGGTTGGAAGGTACATTAAATGATGGAGTCTCCTTTAAATTTGGCCGGTCCAATCGATTCACCTTCCCCCCGAACACTTCAAAGTATAAACAAGATGTATTCGAAGAGTCACCTGCAGGAATTTTGGGCGATGGCATTATTACGTGTGCATTTAATAATGTGGTATTCCGTGAACCAATGACAGCAATGACAGAAGGGACAACTGCCCCAACTGAAGCCCTTCCGGAATCCCAATCGGCTTTTCCAGTATCTTTATCCTTTGGCATTATTCCAAGATCAGATTGGACATCAAATCTCAAGAGAGATAGTTCAACATTTGTGGTCCAAGGCGGGAGTTCCAAAGGAAGTCAAAAACTTCTCAGACCGTTCAATAAACACTTCATCTGAAAGAAACTTCATTCAACAATTCATGGACAGCCATTGTGAACTCGGGTTTGTTTGAAGAATGTTGTGTCGGAATTCACTATCAAGGTTCATCCCATATCAGGTCAGGTCGTCATATCTCCAAGAATAATTCCTTTCCCCAAGCGGAATTTAAAATCCCTAGCTCTAACTCACCCTTTATTCGAGGTATCCCAAGTCTCGATAATCGTGGGGTGCAAATCAATAAAGAAGAAGATGAAGATTCAATTGTAAGCGCTAGTAGTGATGATTCAGATTACTTAGGCTCTGAGGAAGATTTGGAAGAGGAGGCCCTTTTATCTAACAATGGAAGTGCTTTGAAGAATCTATTCCAAGCTATGGATAATCAAGACCTTGACACTGTGAAAGTTATAAACCACAAACTGAATAGGAAGGATATAATCCCTCAAAATCTAATCTCAATTGTTGAGGATTGCGACTTGATCATTGGGTGAGATCTCATTGTCATAATGAAGATACTGGCATGGAATACTAGAGGAAGAGGCTTGGGTGATAAATCAAAAAGAATGGTTATTACACGTAGCTTAAAGCAACTGAATCCGGATTTAGTTTTAATACAAGAAACAGAGAAGGATAGTCTTGACATTAATATTATCGAACTATGGAGCTCCAAGGATATTGGATGGTCATTTATGGAGGCAATTGGAAGGTCGGGAGGTATGTTAACCATGTGGGATGAAAGTAAGATTTCAGTAATTGAAGTGTTAAAAGGTGGATACTCACTTTCATTCAAATGCCTTACAACCAACAAAAAGAGCTGCTGGATAACAAATGTATATGGCCCTAATGATTATCGCGATGGGCAGAACTGTCTTCTTTGGTGGCATACTGTGTAGAGGTGTGGTGTATTGGAGGTGACTTTAATATCACAAGAAGAGTTCAAAAGAGATTTCCGCAAGGGAGAGTCACAAGGGGAATGAGAAAATTCAACAATTTCATTGACGTGCCACAACTAATGGAGATCCCACTTAGTAACCGAAGATTCACTTGGTCTAGAGAAGGAAGTGTTCCAGCTCGGTCCCTCTTGGACAGATTCTTTATTTCTAGCAACTGGGATGATTCGTTTGCTAATTCAAGAGCTACAAGACAGGTGCACACTATTTCCAATCACTTTCCTATCTTGCTTGAAGTCGGATCTTTTGAATGGGGTCCCTCTCGATTTAGATTTTGCAGCAGTTGGTTATATTTGAAGGAGTGTTGCCGTGTCATGGAAATTTCACTCGATATGGAAGAACATCAAGGGTGGGCTGGTTTTGTAATTTATTCCAAACTTAGAAGCTTAAAGGAGGCTTTAAAGAGATGGAAGCTGAACTTTGACAAAGAAAAGAAGAGGATCAAAGAAGAGCTCCTAATGGAAATTGAGAACCAAGACTTGGAGATTGAAAATTCAGAGGAAGTTGGCATGGGAAGGGAGATCTGTCTATCATTTAAAGTAGAATTATTATCATTATACTGTATTGAAGAAAGAAACCTAATGCAGAAAAGTAAGTTGAACTGGTTGAGTTTGGGTGATGAAAATTCTAGTTTTTTCCACCGGTTTTTATCAGCTAAGAAGAGGAGAAATTTGATTTCAGAATTGAACAATGAGGATGGAGTAGTCACATCATCCTTTAAGGAGATAGAAGAGCTAATCTTGAAATTCTACGATACATTATACTAAAAAATTCCAGGAGAGAGAGTACTTCCTTTGAATCTTCAATGGCTGGTTGTCAATGGAAATTAGAATAGGCTGCTGGTTGCTCATTTTTCGGTGGAAGAAATCAGAAATGTTGTGAAATTGTTGGGAAAGAATAAGGCTCCTGGCCTAGATGGATTTACAGCAGAATTCTTCTTTCACTTTTGGGAGAAATTAAAGAGCCTTCTCTTAAAATTGTTCAAAGAATTTTATGTAAATGGAAAATTAAATGCATGTATATGGGAGAACTTCATTTGTTTGATCCAGAAAAAGGAAGACGCCGTTCTTGTTTGATCCAGTCCTTAAAGCCAACGAAGTGGTAGAGGAGTATAAAAACAAAAAGAAAAAAGGTTGGTTGCTAAAGCTTGACCTTGAAAAAGCTTTTGACCGTGTAGATTAGACCTTCCTTGGAAAAGTCCTAATTGGAAAAATTTTTGACCCTAGAGGGATATCTTGGATTATGGGTTGTGTGTCAAACCCAAAGTTCTCAATATTCATCAACAGAAGACCAAGAGGAAGAATACAAGCCTCTAGAGGCATTAGGCAAGGGGATCCCATCTCACTTTTCCTTTTTCTACTCGTTAGCGAGGTACTTAGTGGATTATGTCAAGATTACATGAGAAAGGTAAGTATGAGGGGTTTAAGGTTGGAAAAGATGCTGTCCATGTTTCTTTGCTACAATTTGCGGATGACACTTTGCTATTTTGCAAATATGATGATGATATGATAGAAAACTTAAGAAAAACCATAGCACTTTTTGAGTGGTGTTCGGGGCAAAAAGTTAATTGGGAAAAATCAGCTCTTTGTGGGATTAATGTCGATGATAGCAAGCTGATTTCAGTGGCAGCAAAGCTTAAATGCAAAATTGAGTACCTTCCTATCATGTACCTTGGTATGCCTCTAGGAGGATACCCTAAAAAAGAAAATTTCTGGCAGCTGATCATTGAGAAAACACATGCTAAGCTAGAGAAGTGGAAGAAATATAACTTGTCTAGAGGCGGGCGAGCTACTCTTTGTAAGTCAGTCCTGTCACACCTTCCCACATATTATATGTCCATCTTCTTAATGCCGGAAAAGGTGATCTTATCTATGGAGTGCGTAATGAGAAGCTTCTTTTAGGAGGGCCACAAAGGAGGTAAGCTGAATCACCTAGTGAAATGGGATTTAATCACTATAACCCAATCCGAGGGTGGACTTGGTATCGGCAGCTTGAAATCAAAGAACATTGCCCTTCTAGCAAAATGGGGCTGGCGATTTATGAAGGAGGAAGACTCCCTTTGGTATCAAGTAGTAAGAAGCATTCATGGTAGAAGTCCATTTGGGTGGCACACTAGTGGAGAATTTAAAAATAGCCTTCACAGCCCATGGAATAGCATCTCAAGATCGTGGGTGAAAGTAGAAGGTCTGGTCGTATATAAAGTTGGAAATGGTAGAAGAGTGGCTTTTTTGCTTGACCCTTGGGCGGATAATTTACCTCTCTATATACTCTTTCCAAGGCTTTATAGAATTTCTTTGATCAAAGGTGGAGCCATTGCCGACTTTTGGGATTCTTTCACTTCATCTTGGTCCATCAGCTTTAGAAGAGCCTCAAAGATGAGGAGATTGCTGAATTTCCATCTCTCCTAAACCTTGTATCAAGCTTTCCTATCACAACAAACAATGACAAACGTACATGCCTTCTAGAAGCCAATGGGTTGTTCTCGGTAAACTCTCTTGTCAAGCATCTATCTAAGGCCTCCCCCATGGATAAACAACTTGAAGAATCATTGTGGAAATCCAAAAGTCCCAGGAGGGTTAATATCATTATTTGGATAATGATTATGGGGCGGTTAAATTGTACTTCAGTGTTGCAATCAAAGCTGCCTTCTCATTACATATCGCCCCACGTTTGTCACCTTTGTTTGGAAGAAGAAGAGGACCTACAACATCTGTTTTCAGCTGTAAATTCGCTAATCAATGCTGGTTAAGACTATTTGACAGCTTTAACTTAAGCTGGGTGTTTAGTATGGAGTTCAAGGACAATGTCTTACAGTTGCTGCCTGGGCCTAAGCTAAAATTAAAGCCAAAACTACTTTGGATCAATGCGGTCAAAGCTATTCTTTCATAAATTTGGTTGGAAAGAAATCTGAGGGTGTTTCATAATTCTGCATCATCTTGGTTGAGTAGATTTGAGGCGGCTCATCTAAATGCTTCTTCTTGGTGTTCTCTCTCCAAGGCATTTAAAGAATTCTCCATTTAAGACATTAGCATCAACTGGAAGGCTTTTATATTCCCCCAATCTTAGCATCTCCACAGATTGTACTTAGCCTAGGTTTTTGGTGTCTTGTCGGATTTTGGACTTACTTGTTGCTTGTCCCTTTTTATTTTTCCTTTGTCCTTGTATTTGTTTCTTTTTGGTTTCTTGTATTGGATATGATGAGAGTGTTATGGGGTGTCAACCTAGTTGAGATGCCCGGGTGCACTTGCTGATCCGTACTCTCTATTTAATATTTATTTTTATCCATTATCTTGCTTCTATCTTTCCATTCACTCAATGAAGAGTTTGTTTCCTTCTTAGAAAACATAGTGAGGGTATTATGGATATTATGCTTTTGTTGAGGAGATTCAAGAGGTTTACTTTGTAGATGGTTATGATACATTGTTTGAGAAGGGTGAAAATGTTCAAGCAGAATTGTCTCCTATAATTCCCGCAAAGTTCTCTTCTTTGATTGAAAAATGTGGTTTTTATATGAAATCAATCCCTCCTTGTTTGCCTTCCGTTAAAGCATAGCTTCGTGGTTTTGTTCAAGAATTGAACTAATTTTGTGGATTTCTTTATGTGCTCAAGCCTTATCATTTTATCCTTATGAAGTTGCGTCTTTTCTCGTTGTAAACTTGGAAGTAACCATTCAGAAGTTGGTTTGATTTTTTTTTTTTGTTTTTTTGTTTTTCTTTTTAAAGGAAACACCAATTTTCATTGATGTAATGACAAGAGACTAATAACTAAAATACAACGAGACCGAAAAGGAAAAAGCAACTTTAAACAAATACAACCAAGACGACCAAAGCTGGACAAGTCTAGAAAAGAAAATATGAACAAACACGAATGAATGCAAACAAATACGACCCAAATCAGAAGAAAATGACTTTTTACATCAAACCCTAGAAACCACCAACTCAAAAAGATTTGAAGGCAAAGGGGGCTTGAGGATGAACTCATAACCAGACTGACTTGCAGGCTGCCAACCCAAGGAAAGATAATATAATAGTTCCTCGGCAGAAACTGCCTAAAAGAAATAAAACTTAAACAAGCAAAACGCTGAAAGCACTGTCACAAACCAACAAAACATCCTTGCAAATAATGAAAGGCCTCAAGACAATCTCTACAACTCTTCTATGA
Source organism: Citrullus colocynthis (assembly GCA_031780015.1). Lineage (NCBI taxonomy): Eukaryota > Viridiplantae > Streptophyta > Magnoliopsida > Cucurbitales > Cucurbitaceae > Citrullus > Citrullus colocynthis. The sequence continues at coordinate 1,213,216 of QLSR01000039.1, forward strand.
CACTTGAAACAAAGTTGCAACCGAGAGCTTCCATTAGGAAAAGATGGACTGTTTACCCGAAAATCAAGCCACATTTTTCAATCAAGGAGGAGAATTTAGGTGGGTTATGAGAAGGGGGTAACTGGCAATGCATCGAGCAAGGCTTCTGATTAGAAAATTTCTTAGTCGGACTTTGGAAGAGGGATGCAACATCTTTAAGAATATCTTTCTTAGAGGGAACTTCTTTCGGTGCTGAACATACAGCCAAAAATTTGCCTTCATCACTACTCACACTAACAATGGAATCATCAATAGAGTCTTCTTGTGTCTGGAAACTTTTGTAGAGGAAGAAAAAGGCACTTCCTTGATGAACTTCACCTTTGAATTTGGAAAGGAGATGATAGTTTTAGAGGGGACAATAGTTGGTGGTTGAGGATTTGAGGAGTTTGAATTTGCGTTTTTTGATGCTAAAGATGGAACTTGCATAAGAACACATCTTTCCTCTAGAACATCTGGATTAACTCCATCTTCCTTGAAACGACTATCAAAACTCTTATAGGACTCTGAATTATCATTAGCCACTAATGACTTAAGAGTGAACCTCTTCTTTCTGGAGAAATGCTTTGGAAATGATTTCAATGATCTCTTGAATTTCTTAGGAACAGGGGAGAGAGACAGGAACCATTAGCTTTTCCACCTGAAGAATGCACTTCTTTAGCCTTTGAAAAAATACCAACAATCGGATGTAACTTCTGAGAGATCTCCTTTTGAAGGGTAGCAAAAGGGCTTCTTGAAAAACTCAGGACATTTTGATGTGGTAAGAGGAGATCCAAATCGGGATTTAGTGAACTAAACTCCACACCTTCGTACTTCATTACTTGATTCAAACGGACTGCATCAATAGTATTAGTGAAATCTTTGACAAATAGTGCACCTTTAATTTTAGTAGGAGGATCAATTAACTAAATGTCCCCGAAATTCAAGAAAATGTAGCACCGATTTTCATCTTTAATCTCAATGGTCGAAGGCATAAAACTACATAGATTCTTTTTTACTTGAATTTTAGCTTCCACACAATTGAGGAGATTCAAAGTTTCAGTAGCAATAGATTCTAAACCTCCAAAATAAGCCCGAATGGCTTCAAAAGTTTGTCTACTCCAATAGTCCAACGGAAGATTTTTAATTGAAATCCAACCCCCATAGCCTTTCATCAGCAGCAGTCGACCATGCCTAAAATTATTCCGTTTTTCAATCAACATATGAAATTCACCACACTCTTGTCATTTGCCTGGAGCTTCAGTCAAGTTCTCCAAATTTCCTTCATCAAATTTAATTAAACCAGTTCAAAGAGAGGGTTGATGATAACTTTGGTTTGAAAGTAAATTTCCAAAGTTTTGGCAATCTCTTTCCAATCATTGAACTCAAACAACTTTGATACTATCCATAAGTTGCTAAAATCTTCCTTAAAAACTTCGTAATTTTTTTGGCACCCAGTAATGATCCTTGCTCGGATTTATGGCAACTAATCTTGCCTCAACCTTAATTGCATTTTGATTTTCTTCTATAAAAACAGAGGATGGAGGTTTCGTTAATAGCTCCACGACTTCCACATAGCTTAAATTTTGCCACTAGCTCTTAAAGAATCTACCCCTGAATTAGATATAAGTGACAAGTCGACCAAGGAACGTTGATGGATCTGATGAATTAGAAATTCTCTTTCCTTCAAGAACCCAGAAAGCATTTCCAAGAATGATCGCCACCCATGATTAGAATAACCCATTGGCACATGAATGAAACGACGACCCTTTGTAATAGGCCAAGTTTCACAACTCATAATCCAAATCCGGATTCTCATCAAAATTTGGATAACCTTGTTACAACTGAGTCGTCCCGGCCACTTCTTAAGAAAAAACGGTTACAAGAACCCTGAAGTAGCTTTGAAATAGAATCCACGAACCATCTTAAGTGTGAACCTGATAGAATAAAGACTTTACTGAAGTTCAAATCTTCTATGAAGAACAAACCAGAATTATACCAAATGCAAAAGAAAGAATCATTAACTTTACCACTTTTGACTTCCATTATCCAAAAGTAACAAATTGAAGACACCCTAGCAGGCTAAACCCAAAATAGGGCACAAACCCAGTGTACAAAAGAAGGTAGAGGAAGATTGATTATGGTGGCAGACTGAAGGTGGCAAAGCAAAAGGAGAACCCACAAAGAACTCTAATTTGGGAGCTTCACAGTTGAGTAGGTGGCCGGAGGGGTGACACGAGGTGGGAGGCGGAGGTCAGTTGGCTAAGGATGGAAAGGTCAGAGATGGAAGATGGGTGACGACGCAGAGGGTGGGACGAGGGGCAGCTAGGGAATTGGTCTTGAAGTTGGGGAGAGGGAACAAAGGTGTGGCGAGGGAGGAAAACAAACGAGGGGAGGGATTTAGGTAGGGAGGGGAGGTTTCGAGGAGAGAGAAAACGACGGACAAATGGGATGGTGAAAGGCGAAGGACGGTCAGTGGTGAACGACGGTGGTTGTCAGAGCTCGGTGTTGATCGGAGGTAGTCTGAGTAGTCGGAGATGGAAGGCTAGGGGAGACGGCTAGGTTTGGGGAGAGAAGTGGGTCTAAGAGTGCTAAGTTTTTTAGAAGTTGGTTTGATTTGTGGTTTGATCCTCGCACTTTCTAGCCTTATTGGCCTTCTTACCTCGTCTGCTCATTGGTCTTCTGTCGGCTTTGGCTTTATAGTTTATGTGCTCTCTAGTTTTGGTTTCCTTTTTGGAGTTGGTTTGTTAGGTTTTTAGTGTTTGCTTTTTGATGTCTTCTCCTCTTTGTATCTCAATAGTATTTATTCTGCATTTGTTTTTTTTTTTTTTTTTT
>QLSR01000039.1:1216437-1230871 GCA_031780015.1 Citrullus colocynthis
GGGGGGGGGGGGGGGGGGGGGGGGGGGGGAAGCTGAGGACATCAGTAACCTTTTGTGGTCTTGTGATTATGTTTCTTTCAGTCCTTTGGTCTTAGCTTGGCACAATCTACAAACTGCAGCTCTATGTTAGAAGAGTTCATGTTTCATTTGCCCTTTTGTTATACGGCTTGTTTATTATGGCTTGCTGACATGTGTGGTATGTTATGGGGCATTTGGGGTGTGTGGAACAACAAAGTTTTTAGAGAGGTTGTCCAGTTGAGGGGTTCAGAAAGGAATTTTGGTTCCTTATTACGTTAATGTCTCCCTTTGGCTTTGGGCTTCAATCTAGGAGGTTTTCTGATATTTTTCCTTAATGTTGTTTTGTCATGCTGAATTGGAACCCAATTCTATTCTAGTTAGCTTTCTTTTTTTTCCCTCTTTTCTTTTTCCCGTATGCCCCTTGTATTATTTTATTTTTTCTCAATGGTAGTATAGTTTTTCGTGAACTTAATAATATAAAAAAAGGTCAAAATATCATTTTGGTCCCTATACTATGAGTCTCATCTCACTCAAATTTAGCCGTTGTAATTTCAAATGTTAAAATTTGGATTTTTTTAAGGAAAATTATTATAAATAGGAAAAATATCAAATCATTTACAAATATAACAAAATATCACTGTCTATCTGCGATAGACCGCGATAGACATCTATCTGCGTTTATCCGGTAAAGTGATAGATGTCTATTTGGGTCTATCGCTGTCTATCACAGATAGAAAGTAAAATTTTCTTATATGTGTAATTATTTTAAATAGTTTTTCTATTTTTGAAAACATTTTTTTTAATTTTGTTATTATTAATACTATTTATAAAAATATAGTCCTTTCGAACTTTGTCTTTCCAAAAGACAAGGATATATTTTTGGTGTAGATCCTCATCTTTTGAAAAGACGAGATATTAAAAAAAATTTTTAAAAAGTTTGTTTGTCGATTAAATGCTAAAAAGAGAAAATCTAAACCTCCTCTGTCAAGTTTGTTTGTCGATTAAATGCTAAAAAAAAGAAAATCTTAACCTTATCCATCTTTTACAAATCTTAGGAAAGAGGTGTGATTTAAATTTAAACAATATTAATAAAAATATCATTTTTAATCGGGCTCTATTTTTTCTAAATTCATTTATTATTTTTTTTAATCAGTCCTCTAATCTCCTAAATGCTAAAAAAAAATCTCAACCTTCTCCATCTTTTACAAATCTTAGGAAAGAGGTGTGATTTAAATTTAAACAATATTAATAAAGAAAATCATTTTTAATCGTTCTCTATTTTTTCTAAATTCATTTTTTTAATCAGTCCTACTTGAAAAGTATGAAGTTTGTTGAGACAAAATTATATCGATTAAAATAAATAACATTCAATTGGTATATAAATTTAATTATAAAAATAATTAAAAAACTATTAATGGTTGTGAAATTATTTTTATGATTAAATTTAAATCATAACCTCTTTCCTTATATTTATAAAAGATGGAGAAGATTAAGATTTTCATTTCTTTTTAGTATTTAATCGACAAACAAGATGAATAGGTTAAGATTTTCTCATTTTAGTATTTCATCGACAAACAAACTTTTTTAAAAAAATGTTTAATACCTCATCTTTTTAGAAGACAAGGATCTGCACCAAAAATATATCCTCGTCTTTTGAAAATACGAGAATCTGTAAAAAAAGGGTATCTTTATAATAAGTCTGAGAAGGACTATATTTTTATAAATAGTTTTGATAATAATATTAATTAAAAAAATCGTTAAAATGTAGTCCTTGAACATATAATAAATCTTAAAACCAGTTCTCATTGTTCTGGATTTAGTTTTTATTATTGGATTTGATAGAATAATAACAATAATTTTCATGGTGGAAGAGACGTAATGTGGATTTTCTTTTTTTTTTTTTTGAGAAAAGAAATAAAACTTTTCATTGATAAAACGAAAAGTGATTAAAACTCAAAGTTACAATAATGCGTGAAAGGGGAAATAACAAAATAAACACCCCGACAAATACAAATGTTATTGAGTTACAATGAAAAGATAAAAGCATTCCAATTGAGGTAAAGTTCCTGATTAGAGGAGTTAGCAACATGCTTGGATTGGGAGCACCAAGAAGTAGCTTTAAGACGAGTAGAACTAAATGAAGGTTTGAATGGAATACAATATTTTGTATTCCAATGAATTAATCTTAAGATACATAGCCTTCTTACATAGGAGAAAGGCTCTATACATAAAACGAAATAATTACAATGAGAATGAAATAAAATCTTTGGTGATTTTACATCTAATTATCTTATTTACAACCATCACTCCTCAAGCTGGTTTAAATATATCCTCCATTGCCAGCTTGGAAACCATTCTATCAAACTGTACTTTTGGTAGTCCTTTAGTCAACACATCAACAGTTTGTTCTGCACTGGGAAGATACAGAAAGCAAATCACACCAGTTTCGAGTTTCTCCTTTATGAAGTGTTTATCAATTTCAATATATTTTGTCCTATCATGTAGAACTGGATTATAGGTTATAGAGATAGCAGCTTTATTGTCACAGTATACATGTATAGGCTTTTGAAAGACCTTCAATTTTTCCAATAATCTTTTTATCCACGTTCCTTCGCATATACCATGAGCTAGAGCTCTAACTCTGCTTCAACACTACTTCTGGCCACCACATTTTGCTTTTTACTGTGCCAAGTGACTTAAGTTACCGCCAACAAACGAACAATAGCCTGAAGTAGACCTTCTATCCGTAATTCTTCCTGCCCAATCAACATTGAAATAAACTTAATCTAGAGATGGTTGTGTCTTTTAAACAATATATATTTTACTGAAGTTCCCTTCAAATATCTCAAGATTCTATATGCTGCTTCAAAATGAGCCGACCCTGGTAAGTGCATGAATTGACTTACCATGCTTACTGCTAAGGCAATATCTGGACGTGTGTGGGACAAATAAATAAGTCTTCCCACCAGTCTTTGTTACCGTTCCTCATCCTTTATTTCTTCATCTTGTGCAACTTCCAATTCCAAATTTGGTTCAATGGGTGTCTCCGCTACTTTGCACCCAAGGAAGCTTGTTTCTTCAAGTAAAACAATAATGTATTTTCTTTGATTCATGAAGATACCTTTCTAGATCTTGCAAATTCCATTCCTAGGAAGTACTTTAATGTCCCTAGGTTTTTGATCTAAAATGCATTTGTAAGTTTTTTCATTAAAGTTGCCAATTTTGCTTCGTCATCACCTATAAGGATAATGTGATCTACGTACACAATAAAAATTGCAGTTTTGTTATTTGTAGAATGCTTATAAAAGATGGTGTGATCCGCTTGATTTTGAAGGAACCCAAAACTTGTATCTACTTTCCCAAACTGTTCAAACTTGCTTTAGGAGATTTTTTGAGTCCGTATAGACTTCTTTAGTTGGCATACTTTGTTTTTCCCAAGATCAATTTCAAATCCTGGTGGTAAGGTCATAAACACTTTTTCTTCAAGATCACCATTGAGAAAAACATTTTTTACATCGAGCTGGTGAAGAGGCCAATCAAAATTTCTGCAAGAGATAACAATACTCTGATGGAATTAATTTTAGCAACAGGAGTAAATGTTTTCAGATAATCAATCCCATATGTTTGAGTGAATCATTTTTCAACTAGCCTTGCTTTGTATCTTTCAACTTTGCTATCAGCATTGCATTTAATGGTGAAAACCCATTTACAACCGTATGTTTATGTCTTAGAGCATTCATCTCTTTCATAACAACTAGTTTCCAATTTGGATCATCTAAAGCTTCTTGTATATTCCTGGGGACAAATAAGTTATCTATCTCAGAGGTGAAAGCTTTATATGACTATTTGACAAATTTTTGTATGAGATATACTTTGCAGTGGGATATTTAGTGCAAGTTCTAGTACCTTTTCTCATAGTAGTAGGGGTATCAAGGTAAGAGGCAATAGATAAGACATTTTCCATGGTCGGAGAGACATCAGACAAAGTGTTTTCAATGATAATAGGAGAAACAAAAGTGGAAAGTTGGTTACCTAGAGTTCCAAAATTATCCCTCGGAGTATGAGATTGGATCTGTGACGAGTCAACTATTTGGTCCTTGTTTAGTTGATTAAACCTTCATCTAGCATAAAGCTTAAACTTTTGTAGTAATTCTCCCCCTAAATTAGAAGGTTCTATACTTGGCATTGAAGGACTAACAGAAATAGGACGAATAATATTTGGAAGAGAGACAGATACATCCCAAAAATTATCATCCTCTAAATTTGGTGTGTTCTCCCTGAAGATAATTTTGGGTGGAAAAAGGTTGGTTTTCCAAAAATGATACATCCATACTCACGTGAAGTTTTGTTGTTTGAGGATAAAAAATTTATACCCTTTTTGGCCAGAAGCATAGCCTAGAAAAATACATTTAATAGCTCGATGATTTAATTTTGATCGAAAATGACTAGGAAGATGCACATAACAAATAGACCCAAAAACTTTGATAGGTAAATCAGAAGACGAACGAGTAGTTGGAAAAAAATCGTTCAAAACAACAAGTGGAGTTTTAAAATTCAAAACTTTAGAAGCCATTTGATTTATTAGATAGATAGCGGTGGGAATTGCTTACCCCCACAAGTACTTAGGAACATTCATAGTAAACATTATGGCCCGAGCAACCTTTAGTAAATGGCTATTTTTATGTTCTGCAATACGATTTTGTTGAGGGGTGTCTTGACAAGTGGATTGGTGACAATGCCTTTATTTTAAAAAACTCACTCAAATGTTTGTTGAAATATTCAGTCCCATTATTTGAATGTAAGATCTCTATTTTGGTTGAAAATTGGGTTTTAATCATATTGTAAAAACATGTGAAAACATCCTTCACCTTAGATTTTTTTGAAGACCCAAGACAAGCGAGTATGATCATCAATGAAAGTCACAAACCAATGTTTTCCACTACGGGTTCCAATTTTAGAGGGACGCCAAACATCACTATGAATTAACTAAAATGGTTTTGAAGACACGTAAGGTTTTGGTGAAAAAGAGAAGCGATGACCTTTTGCAAAAATGCAATTTTCACAATTTAAATGAGATCAATCGGCTCCCTAAAAGAGATTTGAAAATAGAATTTTGAGATAGGAAAAATTTGGATGCCCTAGTCTACAATGCCATAGCATAATTTGATCTTTAACAGAAGAAGAAGTGATACTATTAAAGACCTGAGTTTTTTTTATTACCACAAGAAGGTTCATCAAAATAGTATAGGCCAACAAGCATCTTAACATGTCCAAACATTCTCCCCGAGGTTTGACACGAAAAAATGTAATGGGATTCACATAAAACAATACAACATTTAGAATTTTTGAGAGTTTACTGACAGATAAGAGATTGTAGGTTAATTTAGGGACATGGAGGATGTTATAATACACATTTTACATTTTTATACAATTGTCCTTAATCGTAATTGTACATACTAGTCTAGGGTTTCCTTGTTCCCTATATATATATGTAACTTTATTCTTAATAAAGATAAGAGGAATATATTTCCAGATTACTAAGTACGTGGTATCAGAGACTAGGGTTTAAAACTTTAGAATATTCCTTTGACGGCTAGCCTCCCACACAAATTAGGGTTTGAAGTTTAGGTCACAACGTTTGGCCGTTTGTCTACACCGTCCATCTCAGGAGGAGCGCCGCTGTCGTCCGCTGTCGTCTGTCTTCGTCGGTGCTGGAAATCGCCGCGTGTGAGCCTCACGTGCCGCTAGAAGAAAACTGCTCCGTTGCCACGCGCCGGCGCGTGGGAGCGCATGGAAGATCTGTTTCGCCGTCGGTCAGTTGGGTTCGTCTCAAGTTCTCTTTCCCGATTAGTCTGTGCATTTGATTCCATCGAACACTATTCGGCCGTGAAGGTATTCGAAGAATACATCTTTAGTTCTAGGGTTTGTGAGTATTTTTTGTCTGATTTGTGGCTGTTCTGATCATTTGGAGTGACTTTACCCTAGAATTTTATTATGGTTGTTTCTTCTCGTTCCATTTGTGAGAACTACGGTTCGTGTATAAATTCATTATGGATGCAATGAAGAATTTTGTGATATCTAATGTGATTCCCCTAGCCTCAAAGATCACCGAACACAGTTAAATGGATCTAATTACTATGATTGGCGTCGGACAATTCTGTTTTATTTATGGAGTACGGATATGGATGATCATATGACTGCAGACCCCCCTGAAGATGAAAAACAGATGAAGGATTGGCTTTGTGATGACGCTCGACTTTATCTTCAGATCAAAAATTTGATTGAGAGCGAGGTAATTGGTTTGGTCAATCATTGTAATTCAGTGAAGGAACTCTTAGAATTTTTAGAATTTCTCTACTCAGGTAAAGAGCAAGTCCATAGAATGTTTGAAGTTTGTATGCAGTTCTTTCGCGCCGAATAGAAAGCAGAGTCTGTGACCAACTACTTTATGAGACTTAAGAGAATTGCTGCCAAACTTACTTTGTTACTACCTTTCAGCCTAGATGTTAAAGTGTAACAAGCTCAGCAAGAAAAGATGGTTGTTATGATATTTCTGAATGGACTTTTACCTGAATTTGGAATGGCCAAAACAAAAATTCTGTCTGGCTCTAAAATCCCGTCATTAGAAGAGGCTTTCAGTTGTGTTCTTCGTATTGAGAGTTCTCAATCCAGTTTATCTATTCCTCAATCTAGCAGCGCCCTTATTAGCAAGAACAATAACTCCAGGGCTCCTTGAGGGATGGATAACAATTTTCAGAGAACTAATTATGATAATCGAAAACCAGATTCTCAGGAGATTGTCTGTAACTACTGCTGTAAGCCTGGTCATTTGAAATGCGACTGTCAGAAATTGTTGTATAAGAATCAACGATCTCAGCAGGCTCAGATAGCTTCCACCAGTGATATGACAGAGAAGTCAGTTACCATTTCCACCGAGGAGTTTGCTAAATTTCATGCGTACCAGGACTCATTGCAAGCATCATCTTCATCTAATCCTACTGCCGCCATTGCTGACACAGGTAATACGAAATGCCTACTTACGTCATCTACCAAATGTGTCATAGACTTTGGTGGCAGGTAATACAAAATGTCTACTTACGTCATCTACCAAATGTGTCATAGACTCTGGTGCCACAGCTCATATGACAAGTAATTCTAACCATTTTCCCCTGCCTCTTCCCCATCTATCACTTTGGCAGATGGCTCAACATCCTCTATCCTTGGTTCTGGCACCATTAACCTTTCTCCATCCTTTTCTCTGTCTTCTGTGTTACATTTGCATCAACTATCCTTTAATTTAATCTCTGTTAGCCAACTTACTCATGACCTTAACTGTGTTGTCTCGTTTTTTTCCTGGTTATTGCTTGTTTCAGGATCATATGACGAAGAAGATTATTAGTAGAGGATATGAGTCAAGGGGCCTTTATCTTTTTGATCACCAGATATCGAAAGTTGTGGCTTGCTCAGGAGTTACATCTTCGTTTAAAGTTCATTGTCGTTTGGGTCATTCATTTTTGTTCGTGTTGAAGAAACTATATCCAAAATTTCGATCTTTGTCCTCTTTGAATTGTGATTCGTGTCAGTTCGCTAAATTTCATCATCTTAGTTCTAGTCCTAGAGTCAATAAACGAGCAAGTGCACCATTTGAATTAGTTCATTCTGATATTTGGGGTCCGTGCCCAGTCGTGTCCCAAACAGGTTTTCGTTACTTTGTTACTTTTGTTGACGATTATTCTCGTTTGATTTGGTTATACTTAATGAAAAATCGTTCTGAGTTATTATCTCACTTTTGTGCTTTTCATGCTGAAATTCAAAATCAGTTCAATGTTTCTATCAAAACTTTGTGCACTGATAATGTTGGCGAATAGTTTTCTAATGTGCTTGGATCGTACTTAAGTGAACATGGCATCATTCATCAATCATCTTATGCAGACACTCCATCCCAAAATGGGGTTGCTGAACGAAAGAATAGGCACTTACTTGAAACTGCACGTGCATTGTCTTTTCAAATGTCTGTTCCAAAGCAATTTTGGGCTGATGCTGTCTCCACAGCTTGCTTTCTAATTGATGGAATGCCTTCCTCTGTTCTTAATGGTGAGATTCCTTATCGTGTTCTTTTCCCTACCAAATCTTTATATCCTATTGCTCCAAAAATATTTGGTTGTGTTTATTTTGCTCGGGATGTTTGTCCTCATCGTACCAAGTTAGATCCCAAATCCTTGAAATGCATATTCCTAGGCTATTTGCGTGTTAAAAAAGGGTATCGTTGTTTTTGTCCTACTTTTAATCGGTATCTTGTCTCTCCTGATGTTACGTTTTTTGAAGATATGTCATTTAGTCCATCCTCGTCAAGTTCGTGTCAGGGGGAGGATGATAATCTTTTTATCTATGAGATTACCTCTCTCATATCATCGTCTACTCCATCTTCCTCCGTGTCTCTTCCTTCTCGTCCACCCATTACTCAAGTCTACTCCAGGCGACCTCCACAACAACCCTCTGGCACCTGTCCTACACCAGTGACTTCTTCGACAATTGATCCAGGACCAAGTGATGATCTTCCCATAGCCCTTCGAAAAGGTAAACACACTTGTACTTATCCCATTTCTTCGTTTGTTTCACATCATCAGATGTTCTCACCCACATATTCTTTTCTCACATCCCTTAATTCCATATCTATTCCTAACTCTGTTCATGAAGCTTTATCTCATCCTGGCTGGTGTGGTGCAATGATTGAGGAGATGACTGCTTTAGATGAAAATGGTACTTGGGATTTAGTCTCTCGTCCTGTTGGAAAGAAGGCAACTAGATGTAAATGGGTGTTTGCTATCAAGGTTAACCTTGATGGAACAGTAGCTCGATTGAAAGCTCGTCTTGTTGCTAAAGGTTATGCCCAAATCTATGGGACTGATTATTCAGATACACTTTCTCCCGTCGCCAAATTAAACTCCATCAGACTTTTTCTTTCATGGCTGCTACTCACAATTGGCCTTTGCATCAACTTGACATAAAGAATACTCTCTTGCATGGTGATCTCCAGGAGGAAGTTTATATGGAGCAACCACTTGGGTTTGTTGCTCAAGGGGAGAGTGATAAAGTATGTCGCCTTCGAAAATCTTTGTATGGTTTGAAACAAAGTCCTCGTGCATGGTTTGGTAAGTTTAGCGAAGCACTTGAATGTTTTGGTATGAAGAAAAGTACGTCTGATCATTCTGTTTTCTATCGGCGATCGGATAACGGTATTACTTTACTGGTTGTATATGTTAATGATATTGTTATTACTGGAAATGATGTATCAGGTATAACTTCCCTCAAGACTTTCCTTCAGGGTCAATTCCATAGAAAAGATTTGGGACAATTGAAGTATTTTTTGGGTATAGAAGTAATGAGAAGCAAGAAAGGTATCTATTTATCTCAACGAAAATATGTACTTGATTTGTTGTCTGAGACAGGAAAATTAGGAGTAAACCATGCAGTTCTCGAATGACACCAAATTTACAACTTACTAAAGAAGGAGAATTTTTTAAAGATCCTGAGAGATATAGAAGATTGGGAAGTTGAACTATTTAATAGTGACACGACCAGGCATTGCTTATTCTGTAAGTATTGTAAGTCAGTTTATGTCTTCTCCTACAGTGGACCATTGGGCTGCAGTAGGACAAATTCTATGTTATTTGAAAGCCGCACCTGGACGTGGGATCTTATATAAAGATCATGGACATACAAGAGTTGAGTGTTTCTCAGATGCTGATTGGGCTGGATCTCGAGAAGATCGGAGATCAACCTCTGGATATTGTAAAGAACCAAGATGTAGTTTCTCGTTCAAGTGCTGAGTCAAAATATAGGGCCATGGCGCAATCTGTGTGTGAAATAGTGTGGATATATCAACTATTATCCGAAATGGGATTTAATGTTACCCTACCAGCTAAATTATGGTGTGATAATCAAGCTGCACTTCATATTGCATCAAACCCAGTGTTTCATGAGTGGACGAAACATATTGAGGTGGATTGTCATTTCATTCGCGAGAAAATACAAGAAGGGTTGGTGTCTACAGGATATGTAAGACTGGAGAACAATTGGGTGATATCCTTACCAAAGCTGTAAATCGAGCAAGAATAAGCTATCTATGTAACAAGCTGGGCATGGTTGATATATTTGCTCCAGCTTGAGGGGGAATGTTATAATACATATTTTACATTTTTATATAATTGTCCTTAATTGCAAACGAACATCAGTGATAGTTCGACGGCGACAGCGGTAGCACCCCTAGGGTTTTTTAGGTTTTTAGAGAACATTAGGGTTTTAGGGTTTCCAAACATTTACTGCTCTAATACCATGAAGGTTTGAATGGAATAAAATATTTTGTATTCTAATGAATTAATCTTAAGATACAGTCTTCTAATATAGGAGAAAGATTTAGTACATACAAGGAAATAATTACAATGAGAATAAAATAAAATCTTGGGTGATTTTACATCTAATTATCTTATTTACAACCGACACTAAAACAATCATTCCAAACCAAATACCTGATAAAATGGTTTTCACTACAATAGGCCACAAATGGGTTGGTGTCCGCCGGAATGGAGCCCTTTCCTCTGCTCTCCTCTTCCCTTTCCCATCCCACTTTTACCTCTTCTGGCCTTAGTTCTAGCGAACTTCTCTTCCATTCTCCTTCATCTCGTCTCTTTCTTTCCTCCCCCCATTACCTCAGGTAACGCGCCAAGTTCTCCTCCCAGGAAAGCTCCCTACCAGCACGCTTATTTCGAAAAGGTATTTCCGGCATTATGGAAATTGAAAGCTGCAAAATCAATGATTCCTTCTACTGCATCTGGTACAATTCAGGCTTGTTCTTTGTAGAGGACTTGGATGTTAACAAAATTCTCGTTTTATCAAGTTCGCATCTGCAATGGTTTGTGGAAGCTATTTCAAAGCTCCTTCCGGGTACAATTAATCATTTTTTCTTTACAAATGGTCGTGATGGTTTAGGTGCTACAAGATTATCTAAGTTTCGACGCAATTATAATTGGATTATGAGGTGTGAGGTATGACCTATCTCAGGAGGTCGACGTTTCATTCACGTGCCATTAGGAAAATTAAACCTTGGGTGGAGTTCATTTTTTAATACGTTGAGCAGCTTCTTGGAAAAAAGAAAACTATTACTACAGTTACTTCATCAACCAGCTTTAACAAATTTGGGACATTCCTTTTCTTCTAAGGCAGAGTTAGAACCTTCAAAAGATCCGGAAAAACTTTTTCGAGTCGCGGAAGCGGAGCAACCCTCTGTTTTAGTAAAGGAAAATCAGAGCATGGAATCATTCTGGATTCAAAAGAACCCTGAAGTGTTTAAGGAAAATTTCAACAATCTACGGGTTATTTCTAGATTGTTTGTTTTTAATGACTGGATGGAGATCACTAAGACTTTGGAAGAGCTCTTTCAAACGAAAGTGATTACTAATCCACTGTTTGATGAAAATGCCTTGATCAAAATCGACCAAGGAAATTTGGAAAAGTTGATCGAGGCCCCTGGAAAATGCAAAGAGTTTGGGTCATACCATTTACTCTTTAACAAATGGAACAAGTTGCTTCATAGCCGACCTCTCCTAGTAAAAGGTTTTGGAGGATGGATTAAGATTAAAAATCTCCCTTTAGACTATTGGTGTAGAGCTACTTTTGAAGCCATTGGAGCTTATTTTGGGGGGCTGGAAATTATCGCATTTGAAACTCTCAATCTTCTCAATTGTTCAGAAGCAAAAATCAAAGTAAAGGAGAATCTTTGTGGATTCATGCCTTCGACTATTGAGATTAAAGACGCAGTGCGTGGTAATATCTTTCTAAATTTTGGAGATTTTGAGTCAATTGACCCGCCAAAAACCACTCAAGGTAGTTTATTGATCAATGATTCTACCAACCCTCTTGATTTGTTTCGTTTAAAAAAGCAAGTGATGCAAGATGAAGGGGTAGAGTCCATCCCTCAGATTTCGATGCTCATCTCTTTGATCCTTTACAAAATTTTTCGAGGTTCTCAAGGAATCCTTTCAATTCATTTTCAGAAGAAGATAAGTTATTGAAGTCAGTCTAGCCGAAAGTGATAAAAGAGAAAGTGGATGAGCCATTGTCAGTTTCGTGCAAAGAGAATTTGGTGATCTCCTCCACCGAAATTGCAGGGAATGCTTCGGAGGATGAAGATTATGGTGAGAAGAAGCACCTAAATCGGATTTATTGAAGAAAGAGGATGAAGTTCAGTAGTCGGTTGAATTGCCCAAGATATTTTCAAAAGAAATTTCAATCTTGGCGTTGGGTGAAGCAAAAGACAGCGTATTAAGCATTAATGCTAAAAACTTTTCACCTTCAGCCAAATGTTTTCCAGCCTTTCCTCTTCATTACTTCGGGAAAAGAGATTTAAAGCACCAGCTACAGACATTAATGCTGCTGGTTCCCTATCCAATGCAAAGGAATTTAATGCGCGTTTAAGTAGGCTCACGCCCACAGCAGTTTTTTCAAAGCCTTTCGGCCCCCCAACCTTTGATCTCCCCCCTTTAACTTTTAATGGTGTCGGCCCCCCATTAAATAAAAAAAGAATTAAATGCTGGATCTTTCTTTATCCCCCCTATAATGTCAAAGGTCGGCAGCCATCTCTCCTCAGCAGACCCACCCTCGTTGGCCCATTCAAAAAACAGCCATACCTCTTCCTATCCGGTTCAGACCTCTCTCCCTTTGAAAACAAAATCCGATCCAAATTACTCAAACCTTTCCCCACACATTTTGTCAGGAAAAAGACTTCTTTTATCAACTCTTGGTAATAGTGAATTCGAATTTGCTTGACAATTGTTGCATTAAAGTACAAATTCCAGGGCTGTCTCCTGAAAACTCAAATTCCTCCCCCTCGGATCAAATCTCTTTTTCCCAGTCAGATTTTATAATTCCGGGTTCTAATGTAAAATTTGTTCGAGGCCTTTCGGAAAGCTTTTCACGCAAGATTAGCCAGATTAACCAAGCTTCAGAAAAGGATTCAGATGAAGATTCTATAGTAAGTGCTATCAGCAAAGAGTTAGAACATTTCGCTTCGAAGGATCCCCACGAGGAAGAAGATTTGGAGGAAGAGTTTGGCAATAGGAAGGTCCCTTGCTTAGTAAGGCTGAAGCTTCCTTTTTTACTCCCCTAGATAAGAGTGAAATCCCATAGTACCTCCAATCAATCATTGATGCTTGTGGTATTATTCTTGGCTAATTTCTGTTCAAGGAGTTCGTACTTCTCTGAAGTTGTTTTGGTTTAAGTCCTCTTGAAAGATCCTTTCATGGTTTACAAGCGGCTTGGTCACATCGTTGGAAGTATGTCTAGAGTGGATGGGCAGGTTCAGATACTGGAAGGCTGGAGGGGTGTTTGGAGTGATGGATTTTTACAGATTACAAGAGGCTTGGAAGCATCTTTGGAAGCATGCCTAGTTGGTTGGGCTGGTTCACCTGCTGGGAAGTTTGAAGGGATGGCTAAAGGTAGCTACTTTTTAGGGTGTCTACAAGTTCAAAGCAGTTTCGCCAGATCTCAACAAGCTTATTAGGACCATTCCTTCACTCATTATGCTCGTGTTTTGGCTTTTGTTCTTTAGCCCATTAGTCAATTGTATTTTCTTCTCTTCAATGTTTTAGTTCTTTCAATTGTGTAATTGTTTTCCCTCGGCTCCTATTTTGTTTGTTTGCTTGTTCTTCTTTTGTTTCCTTTGTACCTTGAGCTATTGACTCTTTTCATTTTATCAATGAAAAAGTCGTGTTTCCTTAAAAAAAAAAAAGAACTATAACAGGCCACAAAATATTTGATTCCAACAAAAGACCAACAAGCAACTGAGAATATATTCCTCGAAAACGTTGGAAACCCCACTCATCTGATAAACAGAGTCAGCAAACGGAAGGAAAGATGTGATGCAATGATCATGACAAAAATCTATTATTTTCCTACTTCCAAGCTTGGACATATCTAAAGAATTCACTTGCTGCACAAGGGCTGCGAAAACTTCTATGGAAATTACTGATAATGAGAATCCTCCTTTGATTTACTCCAAACATACCATGAAATTGTTTCTTATCAATAATAATAATAATCAATCAATAAAGAAAGAAAGAAAGAATGAATATACTCCAATGTGATACGTTCTCAAACTTTATATGAGGAAGACCTCTTCAAGTGATTTTTCTTTTGGGTGGTGAAAATGTAAACAACGTTATCTGATTAATTTAGATGGGTCGTCCTTTATGTTAATCCTTCAAGTAAGGCTTAGGGACTTCTCATCCCTTAGGCCCTAGGCTGTTATCTTTGTCTCTTTTTTTATGATTATATGGTGTTAAGTTTACTTAAAAACTAAAATTAAAAAAAAAAAAAAACTTTATACAAGGAAGACTAGTAAAGTTTTATCTTTTTTTTT